>CM042865.1:11492490-11549990 GCA_023658055.1 Thaleichthys pacificus
GAGGGTGCTGTGAGGAGGGTGCTGTGCGGAGGGTGCTGTGCGGAGGGTGCTGTGCGGAGGGTGCTGTGCGGAGGGTGCTGTGTGGAGGGTGCTGTGTGGAGGGGTGCTGAGCTGTGAGGCTGTGTGTTAACTGCTTGTGAAGAACCACGCTGGGCTTATCTGTGCTGGACAGACCCCGGTCACGTCTCCCTCCTCCCTCCCTCCCTTTCCTCCTCCCTCCTTCTCCTCTCGTGGTCCGTCCGGCAGGACGGGGTGTGTGAGGGAGCTGGCAGACAGATTAGACTGCTAGTTGGGGGGGGGGGGGGGTTTCTGAGGAGAATTGGTGCCGGTTTATTTTTAGATCATTTATTCTGTTGTAGGAATCTGGGTCTGTTTGTTTTGTGTGTGTTGTGTGTGTGTGTATGTGTGTGTGTGTGTTTGTGTGTGTGTCAAGACAGATGTTTTTGGATTATCTTCTGCAGCATGGGGCAGGCTTCAGTCGTCAGAATCTGTTACAGAGACTAAACACACGCTGCCCCACTCAGTCTGACAGCATAGAGGGCAGCGCAGAAGAGAGAGTGTGTGTGTGTGTGTGTGTGTTCTGTTCCATGTGTTTCTCAGCCTCGCGATGTAAACAAACGACAGCATCCTTCATCTCCACTCACATACAGACAGTAAAAAAAGAAGCCTCGACATGAAGGGAATAGTGATGACTTTTGATAGAGGACTTTTCATTCCGGTCCAGCGAACGCATCGATTTGGATTTCCAATTTTCCATTGACTCCTTTGAATGCCGTCAGCATCAGTACAGTAAGAATTCAATCGTTGAGGCGTCCTCTTTCAGAGCTGGTCTGGTCGTAGCCCCTGTTCAGGGTGGATGTGTGTGTCTGTAGTGCTGTTGTTCAGGGTGGATGTGTGTGTCTGTAGAGAGCTCTGATGTAGCTACCAGCCTGTCTCCCTCACAGAAGAGTCCAGAAGCTGGGAAGATGTTCACTTCTGACAGTTGAACTTCCACATTACTGATATCTGTTATTCTAATATCGTGGTGGACATCTCGAAGGAATCCAAAATTGGTAACAGAGCTATTTTCGGCGCCCGCCTTTCTCAGTGGGCTTAAGAGACCAGATTAGACTTGTTTGTTGAGGATTTCAACAAACAGGGTTTCCTCCCCTGTGTACAGCCTCTTTGGGAATACAAACGATCTCGCAAACATCGTCTGACCCAGAATCTCTCTTCTCCTGATGGGTCTGGAAGATGTTCATTCTCCAGGATATCGTCCTTTTGCCAGAAGCGAAACACAACAAACGCACATTCCCTTTGTTAGTATAGAAACAACTCCCACATGCTGATACGCTTATTTGACAAACAGAGAGATGAGTTTGGTCTGTGTTCACGGGATGAGGATGCTGTTCCTGCTGCGTGTCTGTGTAGGCTGCTGTCTGGAGAACGTGTGTGACTAAGAACCATGAAAAAGGACTTTATCCTCCAGTGGTGTGGCTTGTTTGATGTTTGTCAAAGCAGCTGTCTCTCCCTCCCTCCTCCCTCTCTCCCTCTCTCCCTCTCTCCCTCTCTCTCTCTCTCCCTCCCTCTCTCCCTCCCTCCTGCAGCTGGAGGTTCTGAAGCAGCAACACTCCAGATCCCAGGAGGAGCTCCACCTGTCCCAGCAGCGCAGCGACTCGGAGAACCAGCGCATCGGAACCCTCTGCAAGGAAATGTGAGTAGAGTGAAGGTGACGGCCAGAGTTCTGGAGGTGACGGTTCTAAAGCTGATGGTTCTGGAGGTGACGGTTCTAAAGCTGATGGTTCTGGAGGTGATGGTTCTGGAGCTGATGGTTCTAAAGCTGATGGTTCTGGAGCTCGATGGTTCTGGAGCTGATGGTTCTGGCTGATGGTCTGATGGTTCTGGAGCTGATGGTTCTGGAGATGATTGTTCTGGATGGTTCTGGAGCTGATGGTTCTGGAGATGATTGTTCTGGATGGTTCTAAAGCTGATGGTTCTGGAGCTGATGGTTCTGGTTCTGGAGATGATTGTTCTGGATGGTTCTGGAGCTGATGGTTCTGGAGATGATTGTTCTGGATGGTTCTAAAGCTGATGGTTCTGGAGCTGATGGTTCTGGAGCTGATGGTTCTGGAGCTGATGGTTCTGGTGATGATTGTTCTGGATGGTTCTAAAGCTGATGGTTCTGGAGCTGATGGTTCTGGAGCTGATGGTTCTAGAGTTCCACAGCAGAGGGTTCTGCATGCATGCAGAGTGGGAGGACAGTGTGGAATCATGCAGGAGAGGGCAACACGTTGGATTGCGCAACTTATGTCAGAGCTATGAATATGTCATGACACAACATAGAGCAGATGAGCCTGCGGAGAAGAGTCGAGGACACGTGTGTGTGTGTGTGCAGGTCATTATGTATGCATGTGTGTGCAGGAAGGCTATGCGTGAGTGTGTGTGCTTGCCTGTACACGTGTGCATGTGTGTTCTATGAGAGTGTGTGTGTGTGTTGTCGTGGGAGACCTATCTTTATGCAGCCGAGCCCCCTGTGAGTCATCCGAGCCCGTTGCTGTGACGACAGAGGGCAGATGGATCCGACTGAACAACACGCATCAGTGTGCATCCGGCAGGGGCGGTGCTGGGCCAGACGAGAGCTTCCGTCCAGCCCAGAGAAAAGACAGGATGACATCATCCATCTCTTCTGTCAGGAGAGGAAAGGAAGGCTGTTCATCTCCTCCTTCCCGTGAATAAGACACGCGTGTCCTTTCAAATCTCTCCACAAACATTTCCTATTTTTAAACCCATTGCTGTGTTACACAGTTTTGTGTAGAGAGAAATTTCACACACACACACACACACACACGTACTGGCATACACACTAACGTACTGGCACACACACACACACGTACTGGCACACACACACACGTACCGGCGCACACACACACACGTACCGGCACACACACACGTACCGGTGCACACACACACACGTACCGGCACACACACACACGTACTGGCACACACACACACACGTACTGGCACACACACACACACACGCACACGCACACACACTCCATCCTCAAAAAGCTCTGCGTCCTTCCTCAGCCCTCTGGGAAGGTTACGCAATCCTGCCTGCATCCCGCTCCGCCTGGCTCCAACATGGCCGCCCTGCTCCTGATGACCTCAGAGGAGGGAGGGAGGGTGAGAGAGAGAGACCGTAGTGTGTGTGTGTGTGTGTATGAGACAGACTATAGTGTGTGTGTGTGTGTATGAGACAGACTATAGTGTGTGTGTGTATGTGTGTGTGTGTGCAGCTCTGTGCGGTCAGAGACATCTCGTCGGGGAGAACAGCTGGACGCTGTTCTGTTGATGCTCTGATGTTGTTGAACGTGTGTGTGTGTACGTTCCTGAGAGGGCTGGGATTACACAGCACTGCCGTGTGGAAGCACTGCCATGTGGAAGCACTGCCGTGTGGAAGCACTGCCGTGTGGAGGCACTGTGTGGAGGCACTGCCGTGTGGAGGCACTGCCGTGTGGAGGCACTGCCGTGTGGAGGCACTGCCGTGTGGAGGCACTGTGTGGAGGCACTGCCGTGTGGAGGCACTGCCGTGTGGAGGCACTGTGTGGAGGCACTGCCGTGTGGAGGCACTGCCGTGTGGAGGCACTGTGTGGAGGCCTGGAAGAGGGCTCTCCCATCATTGATTGATTCTTTTTTAGATCAGGTTTACTTACTGACAGACTTACTTACTTAAGGTTTGCTGGTTTGTTTCCTCGATTTGCCATTCAAACTTTAAGCTGTATGCCTCGAGTGAATGGGGACCAAAACTTTCAGTTCTGTAATTCCTTTCACCTTGATTTAGACAATTCTCCCCCCCCCCCCCTCTCTGTTCGTAGTGAGGATCTGAAGCTGGCCTCTCAGAAGTCTCAGCGTCTAGAGGAGGTAGGATGGTTCATACCCCATTAGAGATGATAAGCACAGCATGCATGACCCATATGCATGTTACTGTGACTCAGATGTGAAGACGGGGTTTATAGGAGACTGTCTACCTGCTGTGACTGTACTGGAGCTCAGAGGGGTTTAACCTGGGTTTATCTGTCTGTGTGTGCGTGTGTGTGTGTGTGTGTGTGGTCTTTGTGTATCTCTGTCCTGTCTGTGCGTGTTTGTGTGTGTGTGTCTGTGTCCTTTTACAGCACAACGTGGAGCACAACCACCAACAGCCCGACATGAGAGACAGGTGAGGCACTCAGTATGTCAGAATGTCCCCCGCGCTGTTAAACAAGGTGACAAGGTTTTGGGCCGTATTTCTCAAGCCTCAGTCCCTCGCTAACGCTCTGTAGCTAGCGGTGTCTCTTTTAGATGTGTTTCTCAGCTTTAGATCCTGAGGGGTAAGGTGAGAATGTTTGCGGTCTGCGAATCCCTTTCCAACGTTCATCCTCCGGCCTTAGCACAGCCTCGTCTCCCTCCGCCCTGTGATCTGAGGATTAGGCCTTGTCCTTAATGCTGTACGTCTCTCTCACACCGCTAATGAGACTGGAAACATGGAGCTGAGGCCAGTCCGGAGAGGAGAGAGGAGAGGGGGATGGAGAGAGGCGTGGAGAGGAGAGAGGGATGGAGAGGAGAGAGGGATGGAGAGGAGAGAGGGATGGAGAGGAGAGAGGAGAGAGGAGAAGAACGAGAGAGAGTGGGGATGGTGTGAGAGAGGGAAAAGTCAGGAGAGGGGAGAGAAGAGATGTAAAGGTTATTTAAGCCAGAGGACGAATGATGAGGGGATGGATAATTAGAGCAGAACTAATTTCTCTGGAGAGAGATACTATGCCTGCCTTTTTCAGGTGAATATTCACGGCAGGGGAGACGGATCAGACTGAGAAACAGGCAGTCAGGCAGGGTGACTTGTCAGATGACCAGGCAGACATAGTCAGGCATGGAAAGAGACAGTCAGACAGGCAGGCATGCATGCAGGCAGGGAGACAGGCTGTGAACAGTGGGTCACTGGCCAGCCTGATTCACATGCTGACGTTAACAGTGAAAGGTTTTCTGTGTTCAGTGCCGTGGACAGAAAGGTTGTGTCCACGACACTGGCTTTATTTAGAGTAAGACGTCAAAGCTCCCTGATGTAACCTAAGTCTACTTAAGTGAAAGGTGCACTGTCAGGTTAATCCATAGTTTTTTATTTTGGGTTGATACTCCCTCTTATAATCCTTGGGAGTTCAGCACGTGTATTAATGTAGGCCTGTTATTTGAGCATAGCTTAACAAGTTAGTGTGTTCGAGAGAAGTGTGATTTAATGCGGTTTCTACAAAACTTCTACTTCAGCTGTGGCTTTAAACAGCAGGAACTCTTTCCTGGTGCGTAGTGAGACACAGCTAGAGTCGTGGCCTTCCTCTGGAAGTCCCTGAGAGGGCTGTGTTTCTGTGCTAACAGCTCTCCTGTTCCCCCTGAGAGGGCTGTGCCTCTGTGCTAACAGCTCTCCTGTTCCCCCTGAGAGGGCTGTGCCTCTGTGCTAACAGCTCTCCTGTTCCCCCTGAGAGGGCTGTGCCTCTGGGCTAACAGCTCTCCTGTTCCCCCTGAGAGGGCTGTGCCTCTATGCTAACAGCTCTCCTGTTCCCCCTGAGAGGGCTGTGCCTCTGTGCTAACAGCTCTCCTGTTCCCCGGCCCCACAGGGAAACACTGTCACATCAAGACCAGGAGAAGGAGAAGGAGCTGGAGACGCTGAGGAACGAGGTACACACACACACACACACACTCACACACACACTCTCACACTCTCAGTCAGACTCTCTCACACACAAACATTTCTCTCTCACACACACACACACTCACACAGACACACTCTCACACAGACTCTCTCAAACACACACACATCTCTCTCGCACACACACACACACACACACACACACACTGTCTCACACACACACACACAGAGATAAACATCTCCACACGTGCGCGTACACACGTGCGCTAACCCTCCTCCGAAAGCCTCCTTCTCTCCCTGGAGCACGGTTCTTTCATCATCCCCACCAGACACGATGAACGCTTCTCACGTCGCCTCTCTCTCTCTGTAGATCGCCGTGCTGCGGGGGGAAAACGCCATGGCCAAGACCCTGCAGGTTGCCGTGGAGACCCTGGAGAGAGACAAGACCCAGCTCCAGACACGCGTCCACAGCCTGGAGCAGAGGCTCCTGGGAAGGCAGGCGTCCGAGGGAGGGGACAGTGGAGTCCCGTCTTCAGGTGAACATGTCGGCCTCGGGGGCTCTGGTGCCGTGGAACCCTCGTCGATCGACGTGCTTTTGAATGAGAAAATGTCGCCTTGGAAATGTATTAAGCTTCCCTCTTGGTGCAAATGTATCTAGTTGTAAAGTAATTGTGGTAGATAAATGTAGTGAACGAGGCCCAGCTGCTGATGGGTTAAAGGTCGTTGTCGGGTAAGTTATGGGCCTGGTGGTTGGGAACAGATTGAGGAAAACTGAGTTTGCGTATCGTGTCGAGGTCGCCAAAGGTCGACCCGACCATGTTTTCCGTCGACCTGCGTGGCTAGACAGGACGGCTGTGCTGAGGTCGTGAGGTCAGGGTGTCCCGGCTGGGTGTGCTGACTGTGATGTGACCCTGCAGGTGACCCTGCAGGTGACCCCGCTCTGGACCAGCTGAGAGAAGAGAAGGAGTTTGCGGAGGGACAGGTATGACGACCAGAAACACACAGACATCCGGTTCTTCACTGCAAAAACGCCCTATTATCACATTTAAGGGGAGAAATACTAGTTAGAACGTTGACTTAAATGAAGTCGCTAGATACAAGAAACAAGTCCAACTCGATTTCAAATCAAACGGGATTTGGACACTCAGTTAGATGGACAGTGTTTGCTGTGTTGGTGTCCTGGTTCCTCCATCCTGTGGACGGGGTGTAGAGGTGGTGTGACTCGCTCTGCTCTCCTGTCGTCAGATCAACTTCCTGAACAGCGTCATCGTGGACCTGCAGAGGAAGAACGAGGAGCTCAAGGTCAAGCTGAAGAAGATGGCGCTGGCCGAGTTCAACGGCAACGATGGCACCGAGGGGTGAGTCTCCCTTCCTCTCAGCCCCCCTCATCCCCTCCACCCTCTCTCACCCTCCCTCATCCTCCCTCATCCTCTCCCTTCCTCTCAGCCCCCCTCATCCCCTCATCCTCCCTCATCCCCTCACCCTCTCTCAGCCTCTCTCACCCTCCCTCATCCTCTCACTTTCTCTCACCCTCCCTCATCCCCTCGCCCTCTCTCACCCTCCCTCATCCTCCCTCACCCTCTCTCGCCCTCTCTCACCCTCCCTCATCCTCTCACTTTCTCTCACCCTCCCTCATCCCCTCACCCTCTCTCACCCTCCCTCATCCTCTCCCTTCCTCTCAGCCCCTCTCATCCCCTCACCCTCTCTCAGCCTCTCTCATTCTCCCTCATCCTCTCACTTTCTCTCACCCTCCCTCATCCCCTCGCCCTCTCTCGCCCTCTCTCACCCTCCCTCATCCTCTCACCCTCCCTCATCCTCTCACCCTCCCTCACTCTCCCTCATCCCCACGCCCTCTCTCACCCTTCCTCATCCTCTCACTCTCCCTCACTCTCTCTCATCCTCTCTCACCCTCTCCGCCTTCCCCCATCTCCCCCTCAGGCCGGAGGAGGGGCTGTCCAAGCAGGAGAAGAAGCCCCCGCCCCGCCTCTTCTGCGACATCTGCGACTGCTTCGACCTCCACGACACGGAGGACTGCCCCACCCAGGCCCAGAGCCCCGACTCGGTCCCCCACTCCTCCCACCACGGCAACCCCTCCGACCAGCGGCCCTACTGTGACATCTGCGAGGCCTTCGGACACGCCACCGAGTCCTGCAACGACGACCAGACCTTCTAGAACCCTCTACACCTTCTAGAACCCTCTACATCTTCTAGAGCCCTCTACGCCTTCTAGAACATTCTAGAACCCTCTACATTTTCTCAAACATTCTAGAACCCTCTGCACCTTCTAAAAACCCTCTGCACCTTTTAGAACCCTCGACACCTTCTAGAACTTTTATAGACCCACGGTCTGCAAGAACCCCACTTCTGTAATCCCCCCCCCTTTCTCCCTTTCGCCACTCATTCCCTTCCTTCAGCCATCTCCTGTACACTGCGTACTCCCCTTAGCATCCTTCTGCACTACCTCATGCGTACTACTCCAGCCCCTCCCCACCAGCCTGGTACCAGGCCCTGCACAGGCACAGCCAAAACACCAGTATTTTTATATTGTAATTCATGTACCATTACAGCCATCCTACTCTCGCATCCTCCAAACGACCATTCTTTCGAATAACGGTGGAGTTCCCCTCCATGGAGACGGAACGGAATATGGGAAATCTGCTCGTCTAGAAATGCTGCTTTGGTGCAATATTGAAGTTGGGGAGAAAAGGAATCAGCTCTGAGCACTTAGTCGGTAGTTTTGTATGTTGGTTTGATTTTTTTTTGGTACGGCACGTATCAGTTGATAACATCTTTGGAAAACGTTTCTTTTCACTTTCGTCTGTGGGGGATTAGGTGATTGATGTTGGTTTGATTTTGCGAGCTTTAGTAAATCTAAGACTTAACGTGGACCAATAGGGTGCTCCGGTAGGGATATAGCCAGGACCAATAACACCTGTGTTTGTACTAGCACTGACAGTAGACAGGTGTCTCAAGCTTAACCCTTAGTGAGCCCTACAGCACATGAGCGATCGGCTACTTATTATTGCACTACTCACTTTAAATGTTCCTAAACTTTAAATGTCCTTATATCTTTACAACACAGGAAACACTTCAAACCGTTCCAAAACATAAACTGACACCAAGTTATTTTATATGGTCAAAGACAGAGAAGTATTTTGCTGTCTCGTTTGTATGTATTGCTTATGTATCGTCTTTTACAAACTGTATCTGTATAAACATGTGTATTAAGAAGTTATGTACTGAAGCACAAGTTTGGATCATATTGAATCTCCCAGTGTAACCATATATAATAGGTGTGACTAACCAATGACGCTAATTCTCGTCTGTGTACTGTAAATATCGATCAGATGTTTTTCAGATGTGGAAAAAAAGGGAGCAAAACGAGACACATCTTTTAAGTGTTTTATTTTTCTGCCCTGTTGAGAACATTCGAGAGGAACGTTGACCCTTATTTATGACGAGGATGCACTGCCCTCAGGGCCAGATGCACTGCCCTCAGGGCCAGATGCACTGCCCTCAGGGCCAGATGCACTGCCCTCAGGGCCAGATGCACTGCCCTCAGGGCCAGATGAACTGCCCTCAGGGCCAGATGCACTGCCCTCAGGGCCAGATGCACTGCCCTCAGGGCCAGATGCACTGCCCTCAGGGCCAGATGCACTGCCCTCAGGGCCAGATGAACTGCCCTCAGGGCCAGATGCACTGCCCTCAGGGCCAGATGCACTGCCCTCAGGGCCAGATGCACTGCCCTCAGGGCCAGACGCACTTGTAAAGACATTGACTCCGAAAGCACATTGAGGATTCTTTTTACTAAAGTGATTTGTCTAATTAGTACACTGTTTTGTAATGTTCCATCTGATCAATGCATCACCTGTAAACGGGTCATAACTTGCTAAGCTGCATTCGTAAACCCTCTAAAGATGTATCCAGGTCCCTGTTTTCTATGTATTGTATATTCTTAATGGTTCAATACAAACGCTATGAAACGAACAGTAAGAGGTTGTCTTATCGTCTCTCCAGTGCGTCAGAACGATTGACTTGGTAGAGCCGGGAGGTGTTCGCAGAGACATTTACATTTAGCAGACGCTCTTATCCAGAGCGACTTACAGTAAGTTCAGGGACACTGTCCCCGAGGCAAGTAGGGTGAAGTGCCTTGCCCAAGGACACAACAATTTGCACGGCCGGGAATCGAACCGGCAACCTTCTGATTAATAGCCCGACTCTCTAACCGCTCAGCCACCTGACTCCCCAGAGACCCAGACGAGTGTTCAGACAGGAGCCTGAGTCTCCTCTGGGTAAACCTGCTGGCTGCTTGGTTCGACACGAGCCCCAGGCAGGGTGCAGCATTCCTGCTCCTGTCTAAACCCGGAGGCCGGAGATGTTTCTCACCAACTTAACAACCCGTGTTTCCGTTTCACACAGCGAACAGTTGAGGACCTCCTCATGATTCATTCATACGTAGATCCATTACCCCTGACATGGGGAGGAAGCCGAAATAGAACGCTTTATATTTCATGAGGTCCCGACTCCCGGCTCAAATATTTGGGAGTGAAACACAAACGGAGAGTCGTGGAGAAAACTCAAGCGAAAAAAGGGAACACTTACCTCAGGATCTTCTCTAAATAATTCTCAGAGCGCAAAGTTTGCACACGCACACACTAAAACAGTGAGGTAAATGTTTTGTGACTTTTTATTAATAAAACAAAACCATTGAACATGATAAAAAACCAAGCACTACTGATGGAATAAATAATTCAAACCAAACCATAAATCTGTACAAGATCATTCTAAACTGAAACATGGTCCCCCAGATAATAGCCTACGTGTTGTCACAGCTCTTACACTGTTTCTTTCTACACACTGAATTTAGAGTTTAACTAAGCAATTGGCTCGATCCGGTGAAAGCTAAAACATAAATGAGATTTTTTTTTTCTTTTTTACTGAGTGAACATAATGCTTTTATAACGGTTAATGTTAATACATAGCATCTTTAGTACCAGCTCTGATGGACTGGGAATGAGGTATATGCTAAGCCATCCTCTAAACTGACAGTTAAATGTTCTCTCTCTCTCTCTCCATCCATCCATCCATGTAACTGATGATTTAATCTGTCCACTTGCATCGTCTGATCAAGTAATGCTCATTTTTGCCATGTCCAGTCACTGACTTGCAGTGAAACTTATTTAATGGATCATAAACATGTTTATATTAATTGATGCACCCAAATCATATAAATAGGTTTGAGGTTGGACATTGGAGGTCATATGGCCGAATCCTTGCTCTAACTTTCACATTCACCACAGAGTGATATCAATGGGAAATATAAGTACGACAAAGAAAAAAAAAAAAAAAGTGAAGATCTGTTTTAGTGTCACGTCTACACCTACGGATTCGGCCAAAAGACAGCACCTTAAAAGAGGCAGGGAGCTAGACCTCGAACGACAAGATCTGCTTCCCCGCTGAGGGCTATGCGCTGTTTATAGGTAAAATCGTTAAAAGTAACAGTACATTTACAGAGTTGACGGAGGCGGTGGACCAAGTCAGAAACCGTAACCTGCGGGCCAATTCAAGCCTGTTTCTTATTGAAGCCGACTACATTGTTATGGAAAACTGGGGAGTTGAAGCTGAAATTGACTAGCAACGGGAGTAGCATGAGACTACAGATACCATCACATCTTCCACTGTTTACACGAAGATCTCCACCGGGTATCGTAAAAAAAAAAAAAAGATTGCATTAACGAATTAACGCATTAACATTTAACAGTAGAGATGAATGTAAGTATTGAATGAAATTATTAGTGTCACTTCAATAATGACCTATTCAAAATATAAGGCAAAAATAATAATACACACAAAAAAAAAAATGTTGTTAAGCCATTTGACCTACTAAGTATGTTGTATCATGGTAACACAACCATGGTAACACAACCATGGTAACATAACCATGGTAACACAAGCCTGCCTCTACTATTGGACAGAAACTCCACCAGTACCTGTGTTCTTTCTAACTAGCTGATCAAAATACAACTGGCAAAAGAAACATGGAGAGAGAAAAAAAAAAAAGACATCCACTACAGCAGCAAAACTATCTGTGATAGATTGTGATATTCCTTAACAGTGCATTGACCCTCCTGAGCGAAAAAAAAATAAAAAAGTAAAATTAATTTGTTTGGGGGAAAATAATAAGACTAAATGTATTCTAAACCAGCGTGGATTTTTGGACCAACAGGAGGTGAGTTAGTGGGAGTTTTAAAGAGGCCTTGCGTAGAAGTCGTCTGATTGATGTGTGGGTTCCAGCATCACATCCCATCATCAGTGTGTTTTCAGTCACAGGTGCAGGTCAGTGTTCCTCGTGGGCTGGCCTGTGCACACAGCGCCACCCCTGGTCACAGAGGGGACTACAGCCAGTTGACCAGAGCCTCTATTAGCGTTAGTGAGAGGGAGATTTTGAGGAAGCAGGGAGGGGTTCAGTGAAGAGAGGTCATGTCCATTTTCCCTCTATTACAGAGGACTGTAATGGGCAAGGGGGTGAGGGAGGGGGAGGGGAGAGATAGATTCTCCTTCTCCCTCTGGTGGGAAGGAGGTGAGGGAAGAGAGGGGGATTGGAGGGGTGATGCCTGTTCTCCCACAGAGACTGTGGGCCTACATAGGGAGGTACAGAAGAGGGGGAGAGGATGGAGGAGAGGAACATTTTAGCGCGGGACATTTAACTCTCCTCTATGTCCTGAGACGAAGACTCCTGTTTGCTCTTCTTGGTTGGTGGGGCCTCCTGCTCCAGGTCCTGATAGGCAAAACAAACACACCTCGTCAGATGACAAACAACTGGATCTAACCAAATATACTGCGCAAGTTTTACACTAGAGACACACACGTGCAAATAGAATAAACCAATTTCCTTTTCAATTTCAGCCACTAACTCCATTTACCTCATGACAATGTACTGCACTCTTATTTTCTAGAGTCTAAATAACATAAGTTAATAGAGAATGTTAGGCCACAGTTTTGGACAGTACATTTTATGTAACATTAAATGTTGTTAATGTTAAAAATGTATTTAACCTTTATCCAAAGAGACCAACGAATAGTGCATGAAGAAATATATTATTGTTGCTTGCTTTTTCCACAGGTACACTCTTGCACTTTTGAGGTTCTTGCTGTTTAATTGTAACTTGTCTAACTACATGCTCTTATTGTTCTTCCCTTTGGGACTTATTTAGGTTTTCACAATGTGTGCTTCATGTTTGGCTAACCGCAATGTTTGGGGCTATCTCGTTGTTATGATCAGTACCTATGCACTTTTGTAAAACTCTCTCTTGGAAGTCGCTTTGGATAAAAGCAGTCTGCTAAATGCATAAATGTAAATGAAGCAAGCACAGACGAGGACCAGGAAGGAACACTGTTTCCGTGGTTTCCAAGGAACCGTGTGCGTCTTGCCCGGACACAGAGCAACAGTAACTACCTGAGTGGCTTTGCTGCTGCCGTCTGTGGGCTCCTTCTCCCCTGAGGAAGGCTGGCTGTCTCTCTTCACGCTCGCTGGTCTCTCTGAGGTTTCTGTGGAGGGGAGAGTCTTGCCCGCTGGACAACACACAATCATCCTGGATCAGTTCATACAATCGGACTTAAAACAATCCGATCGATACATTTGAAACGTTCTTCTGTTTATTGTGTACAGAACCACAGTTACAAGTAGCACGTGTTTTTAGTATTTGGATCCTGTGTCAGGGGACCTAAGACTTGAATGCCACTGTGTGGTGTTATGGGGTAACTGCACACAACCTTTTGATCAAATATATATTTTTAGAGGGATGCATTGATTCATAACTGGGTCACAATTAACTTCCGAGCAACTATTTAACGTGCCAGAGTATGAGAAAAAGAAAAAAAAGATTAAGAAGGAAGGTGGAAAACAAGAGAAGGTTGAGTAAGAGTAAAGGTCGAAGGAGCGAGAGATGAATAGAAAGAGACAAAGAGAGTGAAAGAAAGAGAAAAAAAAGAGATGGACAGCGAGGGAAAGAAAGAGGTTTCTAGCACCATGGTATTGTTAGTGGAAGCGCAGATGGAAGGCTGGTGGTTACAACCCCGAGGGAGCAGACATGGTCACAGCTGCTGCCCTCTCTCTCTCTCTCTCTCTCTCTCTCTCTCCCTCCCTCTCTCTCTCTCTCTCCCTCTCTCTCTCTCCCCCTCTCTCTCTCCCCCTCTCTCTCTCTCCCTCTCTCTCCCTCTCTCTCTCCCTCTCTCTCTCCCCCTCTCTCTCTCTCCCTCTCCCTCCCTCTCTCCCCCTCTCCCTCTCTCCCCCTCACACACACACACAGCAGGAACCAGGATATAAGTATTTGCCCCTCTCTACATCCCCTCTGGTAATCATCATGGCTATGAAAGGGCAGAACTTCTTAACTCTCCTCCTCGTCTAACCAATGAGTAAGGAAGGAGCACTTCTCACTATCAATAAACCACTTTGGTGTGTTTCACCAGAACACTACAGGATGCAGGAAGTACTAACCCTTCCACTTGGGGTGCGTGCGTGCGTGTGTGTGTGTAACTTGTGTATGCGTGTGTAACTTGTGTATGCGTGTGTGTATAACTGACCCCTCTTGCTGTCAGGGCTTTGGTCACTCTTCGTCTCGCTGCCTTCGCGTTGGGATGCGACGCTGGGCTCGGGGGCGGGGCTAGTGCTGCAGCTGGTTTCCTGTTTGACAGGGGAGGAGTCGGCGATGGAACTCTGGTTGCTGTTGTCGTCTGAGGGAGAGAGACACTGACCGTTACTCGTCATCAAATCCTCGTCCCGACGTCAGACGCCGAGGCAAACACACGAGAAGACCAACTCTGATGCGACAGCAACGGGGGGATTCGGTTTTTCTTGGAAGTTTTTCCCGATTTGTGCGCCCTGACTCCATTACTCAGGTGTCACCCACCATGCATGTCCATCATCCCTGGAGAGGAGCTGTTCTCTGGGGTGGTTACCTCCGAACCATACTTCTCATCCTTCCCTTTCTTCTTGTTCTTGTTTTTCTTTAAAAAAAGAAAGAAGCAAAACATGTCCTATCAATATAATGCATTTCCGAAATGTATTTTAGAATTACAATACTTTTTCTTTAGTATAATTCTACCCCTATGTATATCTATCATATATATCTGTATGCCCCAACCCACCACAGAAAATTCCTTGTTTGTGTAACTCACTTGGCAATAAACCTGATTCTGACCACAATCATCCACAATTCATAACAATCAACAAAGGTCAATACAATGTACATGAGAGTTGGTGGGTTGCCGCTGTGATAACTAGTCACTGATGGAAGCACGTGGTATTGAGGACATACGTCGTCGGATTTGGGCTCTGTCACCGGGACCCACTTGTAGATGCGCAGGGATGTGTCCCCAACTGTCACCCATTTCTTCTCCCTGTGTGAGAAAGACAAGTTCGAATAAATAACATCAAACACGCATGCAGTGTTTAGAAATTATGTAACTGCTGCTAGGTTTCAGTCACTGAGACATAATAAAACAACAATTAATTTGATTACTAAGATATATTTTCAGGGTTTTTTTTTTTTTTAACTAAAAAGGTAGTTGAAACGTTTTGAACTCCTTAATAACGAAACATGCATTATCTGCGAACTTCAGTAACAGTCACTTTATCTTAGATTTGTACATTGGAACACAATGTCTCAAAATAAGACATACCGGATGATAGCATTGGGTGGGGAAATTTAAAAACAATAACAATATTTACTACACATCTCTTGTTGGATAATATATCACTGTGGTGTTACTATGACCTAAAAAACCCACAATTACTTTAATTCTAAAATCCTAAAACTGAGTCATTGTGTAGCCATGCACTACCGTAGCCTACTTCCCCTCCCAACCCCCACCATGCGCAATCTCTATTCGACCTACAGGGCGACTCAAAGCGCTTAATTTAAAACTCCAGGCAGACTAAACTACTCTGACTCAAGAGCGCCGTCGTCATATAGTTTCGAAGTGAGTGTTATTGAGTGATTTGAGTCGTCCCGGTGCCCCTGCACAGTCGGCTCCAACACAAGCACAACAGCGGGCTGGAGAAAGGAATGGCTTCGTGTGACTGCAACGAAATGGCTTCTGGGTTCAACCCACATTAAACCTTGGCGGAGAATCGACTAAAATTATATTGTCATTGGTAGCCTTTTTACACTAGTTAGTCCCACACTGTACGAGTGCGCTTCGGCGCACCTGAGCCGAGAGTAATCTGCCCCAAAAATCCGTTCAAAATGAGCCGTCTTTCAAATACATTCGCTCGCTCTCTCTCTCTCTCCTCCCCCAACAAGACAGGATTTCTCGTGTTAGGTAACGAACAGGGGCTTTTTCCTCTTTCTTACCATTTTCGTACTTTCTCAATAGCCGCCATAACCCGCTTGATGTCATCTTTCGCCCTGCTCCGGGTCTCGGCTCGGACCGACCTGCCCGACATTGCCGCGGTGGGTATAATATTTTTTAAAGCTCGCCGGCAATTCAGACACAATGCAAACACTCAGTAGAGCGCACAGAAGGAAGAAGCGCGCCTGCGCCGAAAGGAGTGGGGCCAGCAGTGCCCGCAGCTGCACAGTGAAGAGAGGCGCCCTGTTTCCCCGTTGTGGGATCGGAGAACAAAGAGATCTTGGAGATCACTGATCCGAGAAAAACTTTGCCTAAAACTTTGTTTCGCTGAAAGAATAGCACTCCGTTTTTTTTCCCAGTTTAAGACGTTCCACGAGACTGTTGTTTAAACGTACAAAATTAAAAACAACATTCCCTGGAAGGTCATTGTTACATTTAGGCAATTTTTTGTTTGTATATTTAGTGCATAGACACAGGCTGTAGTAATAATTAAGAATTATGTATTTTATTAATTCATATAAAGGTCCTATCGTAGCCTACATTACTAGAACATTAAAAACATGTTTGCTGAAAGAAAAAGTAGCCTACTAAATAGCCCTAATTAATATGCAAATTGTAATGAAAACAAAATGAATAAATTAAATTAATTGCTAAATGGATTAATGCAGGCCGCAGCAAAAGAAAAAGATGTGGAGGCGGTGAATTGAGTGAGAGAAAGAAAGATAAGGCGAAATAAAAGAAGTGTTAATTGCTGTTAATTGTAATTAATTGGTAAATAGCTTAGTGCTAAATATATAGGCTTACTAAAACGTATTATTAGAGATTGACTGACAGATGGATTGGCGGGTGGAGCGAGGGGGGAACTGAGAGGAAGACTGAGGGAAAATGGGAACATTTGCATGCGATATCAGCGTTAGAGACACCTTGCTTCAATGGACGGAAAGGTAGAAAATGAAAGTTTAACGTATGCAAACAGATGGATAAATTAAATTAGATTTAAAGCGCATTTAGAGTCTTAAAAAACACTCGTGGTGTTTCCTATTATAAGAAGCAGAAAACAAAAACATTCTAACATTAACCACGTTTTGGAAAATTCCATTTGGAGAGCTACATCCTTTTTCGGGGTTTGCAGACAGTCACGTGTAGACGGTGCTGTTGCGTCATCCAATTGCGACTGGAGATGATGACAGTGAAGCGAAACGTGAAGTTGTTTTAATTCCTCGTGCATATTATCCAGTGGCCTATACAGTTATCAAGTTAATTTGTCTTCTGTCAATCATTGAAGACACTAACTTTGTTTACTGCTGTTGAATATAATTGAGTAACAGCTTTGAGCTATCAATTTACTTAACCTGTGTAGTTTGGTTGTGGACAGGTGTACGAACCTGCACATTCATTCAAAGAAAATGAACGAAGCAGGTAAGACATTTTTTAAATCAAATGATACAGCGCGTTTAACAGTGAAAATGAAGGTTTCCTTATGTTGTAGTCTGACCACCGTCTGTGCTAAACTGACGATTGCGTTAACATTAAAACGGGTTGATAACGGATTCGTTTGGGGTAACCCATGACATGTCTTTCCTCGGTCTCCCGTCAGAGTTGGTGGAGTACTTCAGGACTCAGATGAGAACAGACCCAGACATGGCTTCTGCCGTAGCTGCCATACGAACCTTATTGGAGTTTCTCAAGAGAGACAAAGGTCTGCATTTCCTTCTCAACGCAACATAGCGAGAGACGCACACATTAGTGGTTGTTGTACTGAAATAAGCACAAAAACTGCTAGCTTGTTAATCAGACCGGTTTTTCCGAGTTGCCACAGAGATAACACAGCCGACTGGCGTCCCAGCTCGATGAGTAGTCTGTCCTCTTCTCTCTGCCCCCCTCAGGAGAGACGATCCAAGGCCTAAGGGAGAGTTTGAAGGGGGCGACAGACTGTCTGACTGCGGTGGACTCGTCCGTGGCTGTGTCCTCTGGCGGGGAACTGTTCCTCCGCTTCATCAGCCTGACGTCTCTGGAACACGAGGTTTGACCCTCCACCGGTTTTCACATTCCGTGCCTGCCACGAACTCAGATGTTTGGTGTTTGTAACTCTTGCCCAAAAATGCTCTTTTCCCAGTTACATAATAGAAACCAAACTAAAAAGCACACGCACACCAGATTGACACGCCCTCTTGGTTGTTTGGCACACGTCTGGACATCCAGCTCAGAGAGGCACACACACAGGGGCAGCCCTGCCGTCAAGACCCAGGCTGGGTCCTGGCTCAGGGCCTCACCTCCATCTTGTTTGCCTCAGGATCTGTCACGCTGCAAGAAGGTGATGGAGGAGAGAGGAGAGCTGTTCCTAGAGAAGATCTCGCAATCCCGAAGCAAGGTGGCCAAACTCTGCCACACTTTCATCAAAGACGGGGCGGTGAGGGATATGTTATACACAGCGATCGAATGAAACACAGTCGTCGTGTTTAACGCATTGGGGCCTCACGAATCATCCTGCCTCCTCGCATTCTCCTCACAGAAAATCCTGACCCACTCGTCCTCCAGGGTGGTGCTGCGGGTGCTGGAGAAGGCTGCGGCTGAGAAGAAGCGCTTCTCTGTTTATGTCACAGAGTCCCAGCCAGACACAGCAGGGTGAGGGCGCACGCACACGCACCAGGGGCAAAGCCACGAGGAGGCCTGGGGGTGCCTAGGCCCCCTCATTTACATGCCCAGCCCCCCCAGAAATTAAGGAATTGTTTAGATAAAAAATGAGAGATTGTGCCCTTCATTTTAAGATGGGGACCCCCTCCCCAAAATACAATTCTGGCTACGCCCAACACACTCAGTCTTTCAGTCCTTCTCTGATATGAGTGTGTTCAGGGGGTCAGATGGCTGAGCGGTTAGGGAGTCGGGCTATTAATCAGAAGGTTGTTGGTTCGATTCCCGGCCGTGCAATATGACGACGTGTCCTTGGGCAAGGCACTTCAACCTACTTGCCTCGGGGGGAATGTCCCTGTACTTACTGTAAGTCGCTCTGGATAAGAGCGTCTGCTAAATGACTAAATGTAAATGTGTTCCCCAGGTGGCAGATGGCAGATGCCTTGAGAAAACTCAACGTTCCCGTGACCGTAGTTCTAGATGCTGCCGTGGGGTAAGTAATCCATTCACGCTACATCACGTTACCTCAATCCATACCGCTAGCTGTAGACAAAAGAGCCTTGAGCAGTTTTCTCCTGTGTCATTGACTTGGTGTCTCTGTTCGTAGGTACGTCTTAGAGAAGGTGGACCTGGTCATCGTCGGTGCGGAAGGAGTCGTGGAGAGCGGGGGCATCATCAACAAAGTGCGTCTGGGTACAGACGTTCCTAACAGCCCAGATTACTGGAACTCCAGGGTTCACTGCCGTTCAGATTGACAGTGTCATACCTGTGGTGAAGCTTCATACCTGTGGTGAAGCTTCATACCTGTGGTGAAGCTTCATACCTGTGGTGATGCTTCATAGCTGTGGTGAAGCTTCATACCTGTGGTGAAGCTGCATTCCACCAGCTGTGCTTCTTCTTCTTCTTCCTTGTAGATTGGCACCTATCAGATGGCTCTGTGCTCCAAAGCCCACAACAAGCCCTTCTACGTCGTAGCGGAGAGCTTCAAGTTCGTCCGCCTGTACCCCCTCAACCAGCAAGACGTCCCAGACAGGTTCAAGGTAAAAGGGAGACCGGCGCGCTGCACTTCTGATCGTGACGTTTCTGCGTGTCGTTCTGACGTCCTCTCCCCCCCGACAGTACAAGGCGGACACACTGAGGACCGTCCAGAATCTGTCGGAGGAGCACCCCATGACGGACTACACCCCACCCTCCCTCATCACCCTCCTCTTCACCGACCTGGGGGTCCTCACCCCCTCCGCTGTCAGTGACGAACTCATCAAGCTTTATTTATAACTGTGCCTCGCGACATCGAAATAAAATAAATTGAAAGAGAGAGAAGGGTTGTAGAAACATGTTTGGGTCTTGAATCGATGGTCACAACAGTTCACGTGTATCTACACAAATGTCATAAATGAGTTTACAGAAAACCTATGAAGTACATGGATTAAAGAAAATTCACCCTGCAGGATTCATTCGCCAGATGTGGCACAAGAGACTTTATATAACGACACGGTAAAATGTAGGTGCGCCAGTCCATATTTAGAAAGAGGAACCACAGGCGACGCGTTGTCATTTGCTCTCCTCTTCCTGTGAGGGTCCTGGCGTCTTGCGGTGACTCTTCTGCCCAACTGTCACCTGCTTCTCAAAGTCCTCCTCGCTAATCCGTCCTTTCTTCAGTTTCTTGAGCAGGCGGGTGTCGTTCAGCAGCTCCTTCATGTCCTCGTCGTCTACATCTGAGCCCTGCAGAGACGGTTTAAATTCGTTTGGTTTAACTTAACACATTTACATTCAAGTAAACAGCAAGTCAGTCCCATTAAAACACACAACGAGCATACTAAACATGTAATGAAATGACTAAACGGTAGGTGAAATACCTCTTCAAGTTTTCTTTTGGCAGCCGTCTTTCTCCTGCGGTCCTTCTTGCTCTTCTGTTTGGACCAGGCCGTGTTCTTGATGAACTTCTTCCTTGGCGCGGGCGTCCTCTCCTTCAGCTCTGCCAGCATCTTCTGCCTCAGTTTCTCCCTGTTCTTGTCCTTGTAGCGGATGGTGTTGGTGTCGAGGGTGGTCTCACCGAACTCTGGGAAATGCCTGCCCTTCAGCTCGGGCATCTTGGGCATGCGGAGGAGGGCGAAACCACGTGCCAGCAAGGCAAAGTCCAGATCTGACATCAGAAAACAATGTCACATTCTTCCACCAAGCTGAATATAGCAGGAACTGACAGCATGCCTGGTTAGGTCGACGGGCTGTTTCTCACCTTTGACCCTGAAGATCAGGCTGCACTCGTGTTTGGCGTAGCCCTGGACGTAGGAGACGAAGGCTCTCATGCCCCTGTCAAACATGGCGCGGTCGGCCTTCGCCAGGACCTTCACCTTGGGCAGCACGTCCACTACGTCTCTGACAGGTGGCATCCTCTGCAGGGGGCACTGAGGAGGGCACAGGGAGGGTTAAACACTTCAAATAATAATCATAATAAGAAGTTAGTTCAAGAAAAAAAATCTAGATTAAAAGAATAGATAAATGACCCTGGAAGTAAAAGCTATCCTACAAACCGTACTTTCTGGTTGATGGACAGGAAGTTGACATACGACTCCTCCATCGGAAGCAGGAAGACGAGGGCGTTGCCTTGGTTACCAATACGCGCTGTGCGTCCGCACCGATGCACGAAGGCACTAAGGGAGGGAGGGGAAAGATAAGTGAGCAAATCCACAAATTTCTCCAACTGTAGTTCGGCCATATTGGTTATTTTCAGCATTAGGAGTTCTCATAACTGCATGTGTTTAAATTCTGCTCTTCCTAGCCAGCATACTTTTGTCATTTAACTATACCTGGCACTACTTGGAGGGTCATACTGCAGTACCCAGTTGACTTCTGGGATATCGATGCCTCTGGCCATCACATCGGTACACACTACAATTCCGCTGTAACACAACAAAAGTTAGCAGTACAGTTGTTATCGCACTTGTAAAAAAATAAAATAAATAAAAATCACAGTCATTTATGAAACAACCTCATTTCCTACGCCATACCTTTTCATCGTTCGAAAGTCTGCAAAGATCTTGTTGCGTTTGTGCTTCATTTTGCCATGAATGCAGTAGATGGTGACATTCTTAATGAGGGCCTCCAAGGCCCTGCCGAAGTACTCCACACAAGCACAGGTACTGAGGAACACAGAACAGTCAGAGATGTAGCACAGGTACTGAGGAACACAGAACAGTCAGCGATGTAGCACAGCTACTGAGGAACACAGAACAGTCAGAGATGTAGCACAGGTACTGAGGAACACAGAACAGTCAGAGATGTAGCACAGGTACTGAGGAACACAGAACAGTCAGCGATGTAGCACAGGTACTGAGGAACACAGAACAGTCAGTGATGTACAAGTCATCCCAACACACACGACTGACAGAGGCCTGGCACTCACCTAACGAAAACCAGCTGCTTCTCGTGCTTGTGTTGTCGTAGAAACGCCACCAGGTTGTTAAACTTATCCTCCGTTCTGCAGATCTGCATGACAAAACGACGGAGAGCACTTCAAGACTTGGACCATGGCGTACGACCCGTCAAGCTGTTACTCTGGCGTCACCAGTTTCCTACTCACGGTGTAATAATTACAGAGTCTGGCAGGGGTTTTCTGGACGCTGGTGGCCGCCACGCCCTTCTCCTTCACGGCGATGCGTACAGGGTTCCTGAGGCCGGCTCTCACCAGCTTCTCCAGCTCCTGGGTCTGAGTGGCCGAGAACAGGCCGGTTCGTCTCTGCTTCGGCAGCAGGCCAAGGATGGTATTCAGGCTACAGAGGAGGAAAGAGAGACACGCACACAAAAGTCAGATGGCTGAGCGGTGAGGGAGTCGGACTAGTAATCTGAAGGTTGCCAGTTCGATTCCCGGCCGTGTCAAATGACGTTGTGTGTCCTTGGGCAAGGCACTTCACCCTACTTGCCTCAGGGGGGAATGTCCCTGTACTTACTGTAAGTCGCTCTGGATAAGAGCGTCTGCTAAATGACTAAATGTAATGTAATGTAAATGTAAAAAAGAATTAATAACAGTACAAGTGGGCCCCGCGTGCCCCCCCCCCCCCCCCCGTATGCCGTGCCCCCCAGCATGCCACCTTCCCCCCTGAACCCCCCAGTTGAAATGGTCTGGAACCTCCCCTCGTCGTACCTGGCCTCGAAGCCCATATCCAGCAGTCTGTCCGCCTCATCCAGCACCAGAACGTCCAGACTCTTTACGGAGCTGGCCAGGTCCAAACCATCTGCTTTTCTACGGAACATATCTTCCAGTCGACCCGGAGTTGCAATCACTATGTTGGCCCTGGAAAAGAGAAGGGAAAAATTACTTTTCTCTAGGTGCACATTGCTGACATTTGTTGAGAGGCCCGGTGTTAAAGTCACTCCCAGTGGGGTCACATAGAGCGTATCCTCACCCCAGTTCCTTGAACTTTTCCACGTCGTCTATAGGGTTGCTTCCACCTATCAATAAAATCTGTCTGGAAAAAGACAACTTTGATGAAAATCGAACCCTGGACGTTTTTTGTGTCAATTAAACTCGGCCTTTCTATGTAAACGATGTACATTTTCACAAGACTCTCCACCTACTTGAATTGTGGAAACTTCTGGATGAACTGCCCTATCACCTCGCTGATCTGAAGGGCTAGTTCTCGGGTCGGGGTGATGACCAATGCACCAACCTGACAGCAGAATAACAGAAATATACAACAGCAGAATAATGATTTATCTGGCAGATACTGATGCAGCCGTTTTGCTGCTTTGATGCTTTTAACGACTGTGCTATGACTCAAAGTTTACCTGCAATTTCTTCAGTTTCTCTTCTCGCTTTAGAAGAATTTCTATAATAGGAATAACAAAAGCGAGTGTCTTCCCACTTCCAGTCACCTGTCAAAGCACAGGAAAACTTTGAGTAACAGTTAGACACGGTTTTCACTCTCATAACGGAATTACTACTGACTCATGGACGCATACTGTTTAATACTGATATAAATAGAAAATAATGCTCACTTACCGCTTCGGCAGCGACATCTTTATTGCACATAAAGAGCGGAATACAGGCAGACTGGAAATGAAAAGTAAAGTGTTGTATGTTGTTTAAGAAAGGTAACAACTGTGGTCGAGTCACTGAGACTGAATACATGTAAGCTTCGTCCGTTGAAAAGTAAATGTAAAATGTAAATACCTGAACAGGTGTCATAAAAGTAAACCCTAACTCGTCGAGGGTTTCCATTATGCTGTCGTTCAGTTTAACAGGTAAACTATCCCATTTTCCATCGGTGGTGTTTTCCATGTTGGAACTCTACAGCCCATCCACGCTGTAACCTTTTCCTGTACGTCGATATTTACAATCCGGGTAGGAACAGTACCGGTGTTCCGGAGAATTCAGTTCCACATATAAACTATTGTACTGTACGATAAGTAGGCAAGTCGGTGTTATTATAATTTTAGGAGACTCATCTTTCATTCATTATTTTACAGTGATCATAATGAGTAATACGTTTCATCTATACACCAGTCTCTTACACTGAGAACACAGGGGGAATAGATTTCCCTGGAGGCCTAAGGAAAGTGGTCCCCCCCCCCCTGTATATTACAGTCTGGCCATTTATAAATCAATACAGTGATGCTGGTGATGTATGTTACTGTGATAATTATGTATAGCAAGTTTCATCTATACATCAGTCTTTTACACTGAGAACACAGGGGAAAGAGATTTCCCTGGGGGAACAGAGTTCCCTGGAGGCCTGAGGAAAGTGGTTCCCCCCTGTATATATTATAGTCTGGCCATTTATAAATCAATACAGTGATGCTGGTGATGTATGTTACTGTGATAATTATGTATAGCAAGTTTCATCTATACATCAGTCTTTTACACTGAGAACACAGGGGAAAGAGATTTCCCTGAAGGTCTGAGGAACATCACACATTAAACCACAAATTAAAGAATATTGTATTTATTGTTTAGGAAACCAGGATCATTTTCCACAGACAAGCATTTAACTTTCAAATTGTATTGATCCATTTTGCATTGATGAGTCAAATTGACCTAATTTCTCCTCAGTAGTTCCTCCTGTTCAGAGGTGACTGTGCATTAAGCAGAAATGTCTGAGCTCACCAGAAAAAGTCAATTACAAAACTGGGACATATTCACTAAAATACAACATTAAGGGTGTAAAGATGTAACATATAAAGACAATAGACCAGAAAACACCACCCCCTGTATTATCTTCTAATATTACAGCATGAATGTTGTATCTAACTGGATATGTACCAGAAAAATCAAAAGTACAAAACCGCTTACCATCACATAAATTAGAATCCCGCCCCCACCCCAAATTGTCAAAAAAAAAAAAAAAGCAACTAAAGCGAGCTTGCACTCTTAACATCGTTTCGGCCCCTCCCCCAACACCAAATCATAACCTATTGTAAAGCTCATCCATTATGATCCACAGAACCCACAGATGTTAAAAACTAAAAGGCTCCATGTAAAGTTCATTAGTTGAAGCTGGTGTAGCTAGAATAGTTTTTTTCGAGGATGAGAATGAACGAACAATATAACAATATAACCAACTAATCCATCTGAAGCAAAGTGAGTTGTAATGTTTTCCTTTTTTTCAGTGTGTATACACACACACACACACACACACATGCGCACACACACATACACACACATTCAAAAGAAACATTATGTGCCATGGATGGATAACTATGATTCGACAAAATTGCTAAAATCAATTCGGCCTGTGTCATAAGACTGATAAAATAAAAATGCATCTGGTAGTCTAAGGCTCATTGAGTTGGGTGCTACACAGTACGTTGCGAAACTCAAACTAAAAATGTAAGCTAACAAAAAAAAAATGCCTGAAACTATGGTAACACAACATCTGAATGAGCGTCTTAGGTCTCAACTGAACATGAATTACTTAGGACATGGCAAACATTCTTCTCTGACATTTCCATTTATTATCAGTGTCTTGTCTTTTTGCCTTCATTTTACCATATGAGTGTTTAAATCTATCGGTTATTAGTGACAGAAAGCCAAAAAAAAAAGCAAGTTATCAGCATCATGACTAAAAACTGATCATCAAAATGGACCTAATTTGAAAGATCTTTAAAAAGTCCCAAATTCAAAATGCAACAGTAACAACCATGAAAACAAAAGGGGTAAAAAATTAACATAAAACATCCAATTGTACTCAAATATTTTTTACTGAAAAAATGCCAGTCTCGTATCCATGGTGTAACTAGACATCTTGGCAGGTGTTCTGGAGAGTAACGGTGGTATAGGAACACATTTAGGGAACGTTTTTACATGTTACACCACCCGCCGCACTTCGAAGAACCTCTTCAGGTAGTAAATCTGTCCAAGCGTCATGGCGACCAGGACCAAAGCTTCGAAGAACGACCACAGCACCACTCTGCTGTTTGTGTTGTCGTTGACTAAAAAAAAAAGAAGGAGAAATATTAATATTTGGGAAAACGTCATTAACAAGATACGATGCAAAGCCACGCAGCAGTGTGTAGTTGTGTGTGTTGTTGTGTGTGTTGTTGTTGTTGATGTTTGTTACTAACTTGCTCGATGTATTCTCTCCCGGACTTCCATGTACTCTTGCTCGTGCTTAACTGCTGTCATGGCAACAGCCAGCTCGTTGATCATCTCTTCAAGCTTGTTCTGATGAGCTGGAATATAACATATATATATATATTTGTATTTTATTTTATTTATCAACCAATGAGGATCAGAGTAGTAATACATTCTGAAGAACATTACATGCATTACTTGACTCAAACGCACGGCTAATATCAAAACGAACGGCAGTTCAAAATGACAGCGCGCACACACAGTGCCCGATTCACTTCAAAAGAAAACTGTTTTGTAAGGTCACACTAATGCAAAGCCCACAGTAGCCTAGAAACCCTTTTTTCCTCACACCATTCCCAGTGTGCAGTCAATTATTAGTGCACACATCCTGTATGTTACATTACAGGGACAACTCATCAAACATGGGTTAGAGGAAAACAGTGCATTTTCAAGCCCTCAGGCCAGAGCGTTGCCGTGGCCTACCATCCCAGTAGTCTCCACCTAAGAGGAGGCAAAAGTCCCCCACATTAAAGCACAAAACAAGAATACATTTAACACCAATCAAAAAAACAAAGATATTTTCTGAGAAGTTGGGAAAGAGTAACATATAAATGTGAAAATATGAAAAATGCTTTTCATTTTTATTTAAAAAAAAGTATGACGATTAGGCCACACACACACACACAACACCCACCCTCTGTCTCCATGTCCTGTCCTTTTGGTGCGTCTCCAATGTCAATTGTGAACATGACAATCTTGGGTGTCATGGTAGACATCTTGTTGCTGAAGCAGAACTTGTATGTTCCATCCATGTGTGCTGCAACAGAGTATTTCCCACTAGACTCTCTGTCCCCTTTGTAAATCTGTTTACCGTCTGGCCCTGTAATCTGTATAGGGAGCAAAATATATTTATTTAAAGATGCATGGAAATCAATTTCTCCAAAGTATCTAGTAGCTTAACATATGCGTCATATGTAGGGATATTTGTAAGTAGTCTGTCTTAAATTACATTTGATTATGACAATACTTAAAGGAGCAAAAGCGCGACAGCTGTCAGTAGTCTGAAAGCCGAATTTATAAAGCCAGCCAGTTAGGCTAGATTTGACAGGTACTGTAAAGATCACACACTGTCACTGAACCCGGTCAAAGGAAACGTTTCAAATAAACACGTAAACTTAAGTATAACCTGGAAAGCTAGATACATCACTAGCTGCTAGTCAACCTAATTGCTTACAATGTGTAGTATTTTGTAGATAACTAGCTCTTGCTTGGTTAGCTGCTGTTTGGTCTGTAGCTAGCTAGCACTAGCTCATTGGCTATAACGTAACCAATGAAACGGTGACATTAGCCTGCTAGCACTCTCTAGCTCACATTTAGACCGCTGTCAATTAAACGTTTTGTGTAACTGCTTCAAGCGAACGCATTTCACCTCAACGTCGATGTCCAAGAAACCTCCTTCGGCAACTTCGAACATCAGGCCCATCTTGGTCCCTGAGTTCACCCGTTCAAAGAAGCACTCCTCGGCATGGGCGTCTATGCTAACAAAGTAGCCGGACGCTGTGGCAGACAAGACGGCAAGAAGGACAACGAGTTCCGAAACAGTGAACATATTTGTATTTTAGCTATCGTTACGTGGTGGTTATAAATGTACTGTATGACAGTGTCTCCAAATATCCCATATGATATGAATAACAAAACCAGTACACTCTCCCCCAAAACGCTCGATTGTAAACGTTGGCGAGTGTACACTTCCTAGCTAGGTAGATAGCTAGCTAGCCAGGGCTTCAGGGAGACTGCCACGTAAGGATTTAGACGGTAAGCATTGAGGAACAGTAAGTGCGACCTCATCTGCGATTGAGAAATTCAGTTTCCTGAGTTGAGTCAGAAATCGATGTACAGTTGTTTGAGGTATCCACAAACTATTTGCATGACAGAATATAGTCTCATATTGTGTAAATAATCGATTTACCCCACCCAAAATGCATACGAAGTCAAAATATGTATTTCTGACAGTGAACATCTGAATTATGTTATTTTCTATTCCTGTTAAAGAAGCCCTTAATGAATACGTTTTGTTTGATCAAAATAATTAGATTTTTTATGGTCTAATCCCAGTATTTAAATGAAACTGAATAGTTTATAGTAACATGGGACAATAATGTGTTATAAATGTGTTTTGTGTTCTTGTTTGTCTGAGTCTGTTCTTTAGAGTATTATGTTTAAAACACTTACTCCGATCAGTACTAGAATGTTTCCACAGCGGTCTCAAGAAAGGACAATCAAATATGACATTGCATGATTCATTTTTTAATATCATTTTTTTCCATTATTATTATTATTATTTTACTACTATTATTATAATAATTATATATTTATATATATTGTACAATAATGTGGGATCCTTCTAAATAAATAAATACAAATGTATACTGTATGGTTATGCCCAATATCTGCAATGTTTGTATATATTTCTTTGTTGCCTGTAAATGTGTCCATTTTCTTTCAACAAGAAAAAAAAAGCCAACATAAAAAAAGGAAAAAAAAGAAGGAAAAAGGAAGAAAATTGTCTGCCCGGCCGGAGCGCTTGCGCAAAAGTGAAACGTATGTTTTGTCGCATGTTTGCTGACGTCCAACAGTCGACTTGCACTGAAGTCTCCGGGGCTGAAGGCCTAGGGACTTTTTGTTGCTGTTGAAAATTCCAACAAATGCCAGTGTTTTCGTACCCGGTTTGAGCGGGTCGTCGTCTTTATGAAGCATTCGTGCCTTGTGTTGACTGCGAAATAAGAGTACAATAGTAGTCGGAGAAGCCAGCTGGTTGTAGGAAGTCAGTGCGAGGAAGCTGCGAGGACTGAAAAAATGACATCTCGGAGGTAACGTTCAGGAGGGCTGACCATGGAAAACAATGTCTGGTCCTTAGCTAGCAACCTAGCTTACCATCCACAACACTAGCATTGATTGCAATAATATTATCAAGATGTGTGTGCTAGCTATCTGATATAGATGGTTTATACCAGACCTTTATGTCCCACTTTAAGTCGTGTTTTGACAGTCATTTCGTGGCGGTTAATGCTTTTTCCCCCCAAGCTGTTTTAGCTAGCTAGAAGTCATTTTAGACTAGTAACTGCCAGCATACGTGAAAATGAGACCAAACGTATCACAGGTCTGGCGACCAAAACCAATAACTAGCTAGCTAGCAATATTGGCTTTGTCTATCTTATTGACATACGGTCATGCATTTGCAAGCTGTGTGCTCTATGGTCATGTAAATATATGTGCCAAAAGATGCACAGATGACATATTCGGTGCATATTATCCTGAACTGAAGCTGGCAAACTTAAGCTAGGTAGTTACTGATTAATGAGTTAATTTGAATAAACCTACGTTAATAGGATGTCCATCACTTCTACTAGATACACCTAAACAGAACAGACTACTATCATCTCAAAATAGTCTTGGCTTGTTCACGACCAGGTAGTGTTGACAGCTTCATAACGTGTCTGACTGGCGCCTTCCTTATATTACCGTTGACCACTATTTTATATCGTTCGCCTTTTTTGTTGTTGCAAAGGTGGTTCCACCCAAACATTACGGGTGTCGAGGCTGAGAATCTTCTGTTGACCAGGGGAGTTGATGGAAGCTTTCTGGCCCGGCCTAGCAAGAGTAACCCTGGAGACTTCACCCTCTCAGTCCGGTGAGTACAGGGGTAGACTAACAGCACCCTCTGACTGTCTTTGAGGTTGGTTAATTCGGGTTTATTCAGTTGGTCTTTCATTATAAAAACCTAACTGTTCACGCATAGTCTCTAGTTAGTTCAGTTATCCCCATTCATCACTGCTTCTGTTCAGCAATGTTGCCTTACTTAAGTCTCTTGAAAAGGCACTATATAAAATGAAGTTATTATCATTATGAATCGGCCATTTGGGGGGTGTTTAAACCTAGTCTTCTCATTCCATCACGGACAGTACTGCAGTGTCTTAGTTGAACATTGGGATGTTCTTCTCTCTAGGAGGAACGGCGCTGTCACCCACATCAAGATCCAGAACACAGGGGACTATTATGACCTGTACGGGGGAGAGAAGTTCGCCACGCTGGCCGAGCTGGTGCAGTACTACATGGAGCACCACGGGCAGCTGAAGGAGAAAAATGGCGACGTCATCGAGCTCAAGTACCCGCTCAACTGTGCGGACCCCACTTCAGAACGGTGAGTGGAGGGGATGAGTTATCCAATTATCCTTTTCTAGTAGATAAAAAAAACAAACAACATTCATTATGTGAATGCAATATTAAAGAGATGTGTTGTGCAGAGAACTGTTGTGCTGTTTGATGTTTCCTTGATGTTAGAATCTTTAGATTCTATTCTATGGAGTGTGGTATATAGGAACACCGTTTCCACGGTACCAGAGATTGGAAGTCCACTTGTTCTCTCGGCTTTTCGATTCGCCGTTTCTTCTGAAGCAGTTATTCACCTGTAAAGTGGGAGTCAGGTGGCTGAGCGGTTAGGGAATCGGGCTAGTAATCAGAAGGTTGCCGGTTCGATTCCCCGCCGTGCCAAATGACATTGTGTCCTTGGGCAAGGCACTTCACCCTACTTGCCTCAGGGGGGAACGTCCCTGTACTTACTGTAAGTCGCTCTGGATAAGAGCGTCTGCTAACTGACTAAATGTAAATGTAATGTAAAGTGGAAGTCGGCTGCATGCTTAAGTACCGGTCGGATTGAGGTTGGAAGGTGTGCTTGAAAAGCAGGTGTGTTGCTTGAAAAGCAGGCGTGTTGCTTGAAAAGCAGGCGTGTTGCTTGAAAAGCAGGTGCGTTGCTTGAGCGCGGGCTCCTCTCTTCCTCAGGTGGTTCCACGGCCACCTGTCTGGCCGGGAGGCCGAGAAGCTGCTGACTGAGAAGGGGAAGAACGGCAGCTTCCTGGTGCGGGAGAGTCAGAGTCACCCCGGGGACTTTGTCCTCTCTGTCCGCACGGGGGACGACAAGACGGACAGCAGCGACAGCAAACCCAAAGTGACGCACGTCATGATCCGCTGCAAGGTGCCGCCTTTACCGTCTCTCTGTCTCTCTGTCTTCTCTGTCTCTCTTTCTCTCTGTCTTCTCTCTCTCTCTGTCTCTCTGTCTTCTCTGTCTCTGTCTCTCTGTCTTCTCTTTCTTTCTTTCTCTCTCTCTCTCTCTCTCTCTCTCTCTCTCTCTCTCTCTCTCTCTCTCTCTCTCTCTCTCTCTCTCTCTCTCTCTCTCTCTCTCTCCTCCTCCCTGGGAGGACAGCTGTTTGTTACAAAATGTCGTAGCAATAACGAGATTGTAATGTTGCATTCTTATTTGACTATATATAGAGTTTTTGGACATGGCCTTGAATTCAGGCAAGGCAGTGGGTAGTTGTTGTGATGACCTCATCAAGGTTCTGCATCATCCAGCTGTCTCCTTGCTGTTTTGAGCTAAAGTCATATATAGAGCTGTTTGAAGTTCACCCAGTGACCTATTGAGCTGGGAAAGACAGATGTAAAGTTTTACAAAAAACGTCGCAGTGAAAATCAAAAAAACGACAAAATGGCTAGTCTTTTTCTACAAATGAGTCATAACCGAAAGTGGCATGTGTCGCGTATGGTCGTAGAGCAGTGCGGTTCAACCGCTGTCCTGTTGCTTTGTGGTTTGACAGCCTGACCTGAAGTACGACGTGGGCGGGGGGGAGAAGTTTGACTCTCTCACTGACCTGGTGGAGCATTACAAGAAGAACCCCATGGTGGAGACGCTCGGCACAGTGCTGCAGCTCAAACAGGTACAGTCTCAGTCCTGTGTTGGCAATAAGACTCAAATCTATTGTATATAAATTATATATATAATTAAAACATATTTATAATCATTTATATCATTATACATAAAATATATATATATATCTTTTTTTAATTAATTATAGAAAAGTATACAAAAAAAATAATATATATAATGTTTTTGCTTTTGAACCACCATGTGGAGTTTTACAAACGTCTTTGAAGTGGCGTTTAGTCGCGTGAGCCGCCTTGTCATAGCTGTGATGATTCCTCCCCCTCCCAGCCCCTCAACACCACGCGCATCAACGCTGCCGAGATCGAGAGCCGCGTGAGGGAGCTCAGCAAGCTGGCCGAGGCCACAGACAAGGTCAAACAGGGCTTCTGGGAGGAAGTTCGAGGTAAGAAACACCGCTAGCAGATGGACCGCGCAGCGAGAAGTCCCATCCGTGCGCGGTGTTGACTAACAGCCGGTCTCCCCTGGTCCCCAGACTCTGCAGCAGCAGGAGTGCAAGCTGCTGTACAGCCGCAAGGAGGGCCAGAGAGCCGACAACAAGAACAAGAACCGATACAAGAACATCCTACCCTGTGAGCGTCAGCCTCCCTGTTCCACCGCTGCAATCTTACTCGACTTCCTGTCTGTCTACTTCCTGTCTGTCTACTTCCTGTCTGTCTACTTCCTGTCTGTCTACTTCCTGTCTGTCTACTTCCTGTCTGTCTACTTCCTGTCTGTCTACTTCCTGTCTGTCTACTTCCTGTCTGTCTACTTCCTGTCTGTCTACTTCCTGTCTGTGAAAGGTGTTTACGCGAGGCGGAGCGGGTACAGATGAATGATATTCCTCCTCTCTCTCCTCCTCCTCCAGTCGACCACTCGCGCGTGGAGCTGAAAGATGGGGATGCAAATGACCCTGGCTCGGACTACATCAATGCCAACATCATCACGGTAGTAAATGACACCATGGTAAACTCTCTTCATCCTCAACACACACACACACACACACACACACACACAAACACAAACGTATCAATGCATTGTGGTCGTCCTCACGACAATCCCAGAGCCTTTGTCCGCGTGTTAGAGAAACGTTATATCCCGTACAATTTGCAAACCGGTCAAACCCTTGTCTTAGCCACTGCGTCTAACCCCAGTCACCGTAGCAACCTGTGTGTATCTGTGTCCTGAGCCCTGCTTGTTTGTCGAGCGAGCGTGTTTTAACGCGGCGCCGCGTCTTGTGTGTGTGTGCAGCCGGACGGCGAGTCCAAGTCGACCAGCGGCCGTCTGAAGAAGAGCTACATCGCCACGCAGGGCTGCCTGCAGAACACCATCAGCGACTTCTGGAGGATGGTGTTCCAGGAGAACTCCAGGGTCATCGTCATGACGACCAAGGAGGTGGAACGGGGGAAGGTAAAACGGCCCCCCGGGGTGGGGTGGGGGGGGGAGGGGATTCTCTCGTTCTTGCCGACGACGTTCGTTTGAAACGATGTCTTCTCTCTGAATTTCATGAATGAGATACCGGTTGCAGACATATGGGCGGAGGGGTGTGGGGGGGGGGGGTAGAATGCAGTCATGATCGTGTTCTGAGTGATCTCCCGCTGTGTCCCCGCAGAGTAAGTGTGTGAAGTACTGGCCAGACATGTCGGCTCTGAAGGAGTACGGAGCCATGCGCGTCCGGAACGTCAAGGAGACCGCCGCCCACGACTACATCCTACGGGAACTCAAGCTGTCCAAGGTCGGACAGGTACGACGCCCAGCTCTGTCCAACCCTACACAGTGTGTGTGTGTGCGAGACAGACGTGTGTGTGTGTGTGTGAGAGAGACAGACGTGTGTGAGACAAGCGTGTGTGTGTGAGATAGAGGTGTGTGTGTGTGTGTGTGAGAGACAGGTATGTTTGAGACAGGCGTGCGTGACTGGTGCGTGTGTGACTTGTGTGTCTGTGTGTGACTAAAGTCTGTCTGGCGTGTGTTTCCCAGGGCAACACGGAGCGCACGGTGTGGCAGTACCACTTCAGGGCGTGGCCAGACCACGGTGTGCCCACAGACCCTGGAGGAGTGCTGGACTTCCTGGAGGAGGTCAACCTGAAGCAGGAGAGCATCCTGGAGTCTGGGCCCATAGTGGTGCACTGCAGGTACACACACACACACACACACAGTACACTCACACACACACACAGTACACACACACACAGTACACACAAACTCACATCCAGTAACCCTAACCCTGGAGTCTAAGCCCATAGTGGTGCACTGCAGGTACACACACACACACAGTACACACACACAGTAATGGATGCCAATTGAATTACGAAGCTATCGATACATCGATGGAAATATCCAGCTGTTTTCTCAGAGCAGTGTTTTCTGTTGTGTGCTGCAGCGCTGGGATTGGCCGGACGGGCACGTTCATAGTCATCGACATCCTCATCGACGTCATCCGAGAAAAAGGTAGGTGAACCCTAACCCATCGCTCGTCCTGAACATGGCGACCAAGGTAGAAGCCCGATGGGGGCAGGAGAAGCCTTTATTAAATGCTCTGCGTGTGTGTACTGTGTGTGTGTGTGTGTGTGTGTAAGGGAGTCAGGTGGCTGAGCGGTTAGGGAGTCGGGCTAGTAATCTGAAGGTTACCGGTTCGATTCCCGGCTGTGCCAATGACGTTGTGTCCTTGGGCAAGGCACTTCACCCTACTTGCCTCGGGGGGAATGTCCCTGTACTCACTGTAAGTCGCTCTGGATAAGAGCGTCTGCTAAATGACTAAATTTAATGTAAATGTGTGTACTGTGTGTGTGTGTGTGTACTGTGTGTGTGTTGTGAAGGGGTGGACTGTGACATAGACGTGCCTAAGAGCATCCAGATGGTTCGATCTCAGCGCTCTGGGATGGTGCAGACTGAGGCCCAGTATCGCTTCATCTACATGGCCGTGCAGCACTACATAGAAACACTGCAGCGTCGCATCGAGGAGGAACAGGTGTGTGTGTGTGTCTGTGTGTGTGTGTGTGTGTGCGCACACGTTCATGTGCGTTTACTTAAAGAATGACATCATTGTTAAACCAGGTGGGTCCGTTGAAAACCTATTCTCATTTCCCGTGACGACCTGTGGTCGTTCAAAGTCCTTTTTTGATTCGATTTCTTTCCTCCCTCTCCCCAACCGGCCGTGTCCGGACCACAGAAGAGTAAGATTAAGGGGCGTGAGTACACCAACATCAAGTACTCTCTGTCTGACCTGACCGCTGGAGACCAGAGCCCTCTGCCCCCCTGCACCCCCCTCCCCACGCCCACCTGCACAGAGTGAGTACCCACACACACACACACACACACCATCAAGCTGTGATGGAGGAGTCTGATGTGTGTGTGTGTGTGTTGTATAGGATGAGGGAGGACTCTTCTAGAGTGTACGAGAATGTGGGATTGATGCAGCAGCAGAAAAGCTTCAGATGAGATTCGACCCCTTATGCTGTCCCAGTTCCAGGTGAGCATATGGAAGGAGCTGTTATCTAGTAGTCTCTCTCCCTTTCTCTCTCTCCCTTTCTCTCTCTCCCTTTCTCTCTCTCCCTTTCTGTCTGTTTCTCTTTTTCTCTCTCCTTTCTCTTTCGTTTATGCTTGTTTTCTCTCCCCTCTGCAGGAACCAGAACGAGTTTGTTTGCAAGCTGCACCTTGACTCCTGAGACGTCGTCATGACGACGACACGGAACGATAGACAACATAAAAACAACATGAGAGCGATCAGTGACCAGCGAGGAGTTCACCTCTCCTCATCCCCCTCCCCCGGTTCCTCCTGCCTTCCCCCCCTCCTCCTCCTCCTCCCCTTCCTCATCCTCCTCCCCTTCCTCCTCCTCCTCCTGTTCCTCCTGCCTCTTCCTCCTCCTCCCCTTCTTCCTCCTCCTCCCCTTCCTCTTCCTCCTCCCCCTTCTCCTCTTCCACCCCCAGCCCTTTCATACTTCATAGTGAAGTGTCGCTCCCTAGATCTAAACCACTGTGACCATGACGGGAGCCTCAGAGTCCCTGACGATCCCCCCCCCCCCCCCCCCTCCTCCCCCCCCCACCGCGGCTTGGGTTCAGATTCCTCTCAGACCCACCTGACAAGGGCTGCAGCCAGCGAGCACTCTCCTCAGAGGGAAACCCCCCCCCGCTACCCTTCCAGCATCCATATTCATCTCCTTTTCCATTATTATTATATTTTTTTTCGTGCCAATGCATCGTCTTGTGTGTTTGTATTAACCAAAGGAAAGAAACGTATATGTGGTTTGTGGGGGATAATGAGATTATTGAGAGCTTCCTCAGAGCTGTGAAAAGGCCTTTGCCAAAAACATCCAACCTCTCAGCCAATCAGCAGTCGTCTTTTGTGGAAGAGGAAGAAGGGGACCATGTGTGCAGAGTTAAAGGGACTCGCCCCATCCTTATATGGAGTCTGGTTTTCACTGTTATGCATTGTATTCTGTTACTGAATGAAGAATTCTGGGTATTGTATCGAGGAGTTTATTCGTTTGTTTGTTTTGTATCTTAATTGTTCACTTCTAATAGACAGCCCTCCTCGTACAAGACTTGTTTGTCGAGTGTCACAAGAACTGCCTAGCTAGCAGATGAACTATTCAGGCTGCCTGGGGATTGCTTTCGCTCCGTTTTCTTACAGATTTCTTCGGGATTTTGTCAGCGTTTTTGGTTGGGCTCTAGACGTTTCCATTCCCGAGCTCATTCACGGTGCCCGTAACCTGGCAGCGGCATGGCAGTTACTGCTACAGCCTTGAGAGCCCTCTGTATCGCCACGGCAGCAAAGATGCAAGTTTCCCCGTTTTGCCTGGTAGGGTGTGAATGGAATTTTCCGTGGAGGTGGGCTCATTCATTTTACAATTTAAGTCCATCTCTTGTGTGTCAAAGTAATTATGGAGCTATTAAAAGTTTCAGGGGACATTAGTTGTTTTTGCCCATCAGTCTAACAGGCATTAAACCTCGGGCTTGGCTGTCAAAACTTTTAGATGTTGTTTTTTTTTATTGCATTATGAGACTTATGTTTTGGTGTTTTTGTGTTCATTTTAATATCTTGTGTGTACTTTTGAAGCACCACATGAACTTAATTTTCAGTCACTTTTTCTAGAAGCAAACGCATTGAACTCCAGCTACTTAAGTATTCCTCTTCATAGTTGTCATAGAAACAACAGGCCATGTATGGGTTGGCTGGTCTTGCTTTGAGAGTCTGACCAGTCAAGAATTTGTGTTCACACACACACACACACACCATATGTATATATGTGTGTGCTCAAACAGAGACTGGATAAACTAAAAGTGCTTGATTCTACAGTATCTATGTGTTTTGCAGCTACAGTGTAATTCTTTGTCACACTAAACCACATAACTCTTTGTTGTCCACATGAAAGAAAGTTCTTAGGCTTTTGGCGACAGTATTCCTGAAAAGGTGATGCCTTGTTTGATTAAATATAGAATATTTGCAAGTGCTTTACGAAGGCAGTAAGAATCTATTCACTTCATTTCAAATGTGTTTTTTCATTCACTTCCCTGCCCACCTCGACACATCACTGTTTAAAGGCCTTTGAATCACTGCAGTCCTTTTTGGGAGTATCCCGGGTCTCTCTTCAGGTCTCCTAGGTTACCACAGGTCTCCTAGGTTACCACAGGTCTCCCAGGTTCCCACAGGTCTCCCAGGTTACCACAGGTCTCCCAGGTTACCACAGGTCTCCTAGGTTCCCACAGGTCTCCTAGGTTCCCACAGGTCTCCTAGGTTACCACAGGTCTCCTAGGTTACCACAGGTCTCCTTCCAAGGTCTACATGTCTGATGTAGGATCAGAGATCAGTGTCTCTCACCACAGAATGTCACTAGAGAGAGAAATGCCAGACTGACCTTACATCAGTGCTAAACAACAATGTTCTTGGCAACTAGGCTCTTAAGCCAGTGTATTCTGGTGTTACCTGGCTGTATGACAACAGTGTTATTCGCCTAGTTTAATGTTTTTTTTCATGGGCGTAGAGACCATGTGTTGATTTGTGGGATCCTCAAGTATCTAGTGTACTGTATGTTGTGTGTCTGTTTATTGTATTGTAGGTGAGTTGTCATTGGAAGTTTTGTGTATTGAGAGTGTGTGTGTGTGAGTGTGTGTGTCTGAGAGAGTGTGTGTGTGTGTGTGTGTATTGAGAGAACACTGCTGTTTCCGCTGCCTGCCTCTGAATGCTCAGTCTTCACTTAATGTTTCTTCTCTGATCATGAAAGTGCTTTCAAAATTCTCGTCTGTTTCTATCACGTAACCAATTTACATGCATAGATGTGCCTCCTATGCATATGCCTGTGTACGTGTTAGCTCTACTATAGGAAGAAATCGCTTTTTGTTTCATCTCCTCTCAAGGACTAAAATACAGTACTTTAATGTGAATACTGTCATCTTAAACATCCTGAACAAAAAATGAAAAATGTTGATCGCAATGCAAACAAACTCTATTTTTTAACTTGTATATTGTACATGAATATCTTGTAGAAGAGAATGTACTAAACATATCTACATGCCAATAAGATATACTGTATGTGTGTATTCCAATAGCTCTCCTTGAAACAAAGTGAGGGCTCCATCAAAGGCTTAAACGGTTTATTGTATTGTATGACTTTCAATGCAGGTAACCATGGTAACTTCCTTGATAACAATAAATGGCAAGCTCACGCCTCATTGCATTGTTTTTGTGATTTTTCAGTTCTGTTTCCGGTACGTTCTGTTTCAGGAGATACTATTGGACTACTGAGCTATTCATAGCATGCTCTGACACTATTAATCAGTTTTCCACATTTCACCCAACAAGGGGCCACAATCACATAGCTCCAGCCTCTGCAACCCTTAAAGCCTGCCTCTGCTATTGTGCAACCATCTATCCTCTTGTTAACCCTCCTGTCCTTGGGCAAGGCACTTCACCACTTGCCTCGGGGGGAATGTCCCTGTACTTACTGTAAGTCGCTCTGGATAAGAGCGTCTGCTAAAAAATGACTGAATGTAAATGTACACCACACACACACACAGTGTCACAGTGCTTTTGTCAGAATGATTCTCTCTTCCCTGTCCAACTCCAGCGCAGTGTCAGAGAGAGATAGACAGTGTCCTAGGGGATAGGGCGAGCGTCTCGTTTGAGGATAGGCACAGAATGCCCTTCGTGATGGCCGCCATCCACGATGCACAACGTCTGGCTAACATGGCCCCTCTAGGGGTGTTCCACACCACAACCAGAGCCACCAAGCTCAAGGGCTATGATATCCCAGAGGTAGACAAAAGCGTTTTAAAAGCTATTTTTTCAGCTGCTATCTTTTTCAACTTCCTCATTTCATATTTTTTGGGGTTGCACTTTCTATCTATCTATCTCTCTCTATCTCTCTCACTCCCTCTCTCTTTAGGGCACACTGGTCATCACCAACCTCACCTCTGTGCTCTTCGAGAGCAGCCAATGGGAGCGGCCGAATGACTTTCACCCCGCCCACTTCCTCGGAGAAGACGGTCGATTTACAAAACCTGATGCCTTCCTGGCATTTTCCGCAGGTGAAACTGGCAGACTGTGTCAAAGTATGCTGATCACACCTTTACTATATTTTTGTCACAGTACTACTGTACTGTACTGTTGACAAGGATTGAGGAACACATCAACGTACAAAGCAGAGACACACTGATCATGTTTTCTTGACGGTCGCTGAAGTGCCTTCAGTATACTGGTTCATGTGCCCATAGATATATATCAAGTAACTTTATATATATCTATGCATGTGCCAATGTAAACACAGTAATGTGATGCCATTCTCTGTACGCCCAGGGCCACGAATGTGTCTGGGAGAGCTGTTGGCCCGCATGGAGCTCTTCCTCATCCTCGTCACTCTGTTACGTCACTTCCTGTTCCTGTGGCCGGAGGATGCAGGGAACCCTGACCTCACTCCTGTGTTTGGAGGCATCCAATCACCACAGCCCTTCAGAGTGACTGTTAGACTGAGAGCATCCAATCACCACAGCCCTTCAGAGTGACTGTTAGACTGAGAGCATCCAATCACCACAGCCCTTCAGAGTGACTGTTAGACTGAGAGCATCCAATCACCACAGCCCTTCAGAGTAGCTGTTAGATTGAGAGCAAACGGGGGTCCTGATGACTTTGAAATCTGTTTCTCTGAAACATTACAGTGTATAGAACACTAAAGTTATTAATGTGGGGATAAAATATTATAGTTGGTTGTTGTGTATTTCCCATGAATTACTATTTTGTGTCTTAGTATTGTCAAATTGTATTTGTTATAATTAGGTCAAATATCTTGTATCAATTAAGTACTCAATGCACCGTATATCTGTACAAGCTCAAGGACAGCCACAAGAGGGCCACCACAACGCACAGTTTGATTGTGATTGCAAAATGACGTTGTGTCCTTGGGCAAGGCACTTCACCCAACTTGCCTCGGGGGGAATGTCCCTGTACTTACTGTAAGTCGCTCTGAATAAGAGCGTCTGCTAAATGACTAAGTGTAAGTGGTGATATTTTCTCTGTGTGGAGAACAGTATCTTCCTCTTGTGATTAGTTCTGCAAATTAGCAACTCATTTATACAATAATTACTATTTAGAAGTAGGGCCGAATTTTATAGTTTACTATTACAAAAAGGTCTAAAACAACATTGAACTTTTCTGAGATACTGTCTCAATTTGAAATCGATGCTGTCACATTAATGATATTCCATGTCCTTCTCGTCTTATGATACCGATGACGCGCGCTGCAACCGTTAGGCCTATGTCAAGATAGTGGAGACTGTGCCAACAGCAACACTCACCTGAAGGCGGAGTCTAGACAGTTCACATGTGAACACTAACAAGCTTTCTCTCCTGGACTTTGCTCCGATTGACTCAAAAGAAATTCCTCATTCAAACACATTCTCATTTTAAAACATGGTAAGTGTATTATTTACAGACCTTTCTCTTGGTGTCTTAATTTTCATGTAACCTTGAAGTAGTGTCAAGTTCTTCCTCTGCAGAGAACAGATTGAAGTTTCTCTTTCACTTGAGGTTGAGGTGTTTGTACATTAAACAGGAGGTCTACACCTAACATGTCGCGCCAACACTTTCTTAACATTTGATTTAGCCTATCGATTAGGCTACTTCTTATAATGTAGCCTATACAATAAATACTTACCAGATAGCTACATTTTTATGTTTATAACCCGATGTGAAATGTAGGCTATAAATCATTAATAGATAGCTACTGTACAATGTAGGCTACTGTACAATGCCCCGATATAAACTTGATTGATCATCACAATCATTGACTGAACAGGGCGGTAAAAGGTGCAAATTAGCTTAATGGATGGAAGGTTATAGGTCCTCACGTACCCTGTCAAATTAAAACGATGTCGGTGTTTTGCGGATGTTGCTGTTTCAGTCCGCGAACAACCGCTTGCGGCAAACACAGGAGGCCGCAGAAGAGGTAAAAGTCATAATGTTGGAGAACATGCATAAGACGGAAGAGCGCTCCGATAAGCTAGAGGAGTTGGATGAAAGGGCGCAGGATCTGGAAGCGAAGGTGACACCTTTCATTTTCACTCATTGCAACTTTTACCCATGAAACAGTTTTTAACTTTAACTTTATGTGATTGTGTTGACGTTTGTGTCCACAGAGTAAGACGTTTCATAAGAAGTCAGTGAAGGTCAAGAAGCAGTCCAAAACGGAGAACATGAAAGCCAAATGGAAGCTCATTGCTGTTGTGGTCGGCCTGGCTGTGATCATTATAGTTGTGGTCATTATTATGGGGGTCACGAAAACAACAATTACTGTCGTTCCGCACGAAGAAGTCGGCAACTCAATAACTCCAGGGCCTGGGGGGAACAACTAGAGATGAAATACGGTTTGAGTTCAAACAAACAGTTCTGATAATATAGAATGGCTCTATGATGGAGAAGAGTGAGGCGTTTTGGGCAAGAAATAATCACACTGGACTTTAAATGTGGGTATAGGCTACTGTTTCACTTTCTCAGTCAGGACACTGGAGCTGGAGGGAAATCATTGTAAGCCAAGGTATTCATAGGCCTACATGTTGAAGTAATTGCTATGCCATCAGTGAGAATGATGATATAAAACGACCATGTGGCTATAGGGTCTTTGTTTGTTAAGCTTGTAAGCGTTGGGTGTGTTTACTCGTTTTTTTAAGCATATATAGGCTTCTACTGCAATTTCTGGTGTAACAAGTATAAAATGTAACAATCAAATGTTACGCTATAGGCAGAGGATTGCAATAGCCTGCATTTTAAATCAATTTAACTTCAGAACTGTGGAGTGTTCGCTATGTTTCAATAACTTCACTGCGGATATTAGGTTTTGTTGGTAACCTATAACGTAGCCTACCAAAAGTAACGCAAACATGAAATGTTGTTTAATGACGTTACAACAGTCTCAGAGAAAGAGATTCTGCTCCCAACACATGACAACTCTCAGACTAGCGAGCTCATAGTTGGAGCTCTCCTTGTAGTCATGACAAGGGACGTTTAGCCAGTACTTTCTCCTGACCCCGAACATCTATTAACCTGACACATAGACACAATATACTCTTATTAATAGCAAGCTTACATGAGAACGTACTAACTAGTATCCAATGACTAGTTCTATTGATTAGTGAATAATGTAAGCACACAGGAAATCCCAATTTCTTCCACAGTGGTTAGCTATTTATTCCATGGTGACTCGTGAGTTTGTGAGAAACGAGTTGGCTGACATTCCAAATAAAAAGCTCAATAATCAATGATGGCAGTCTGTTTTGTCGTTGTGATTCATGTGTTCGCATTAATATCCCATATATTTTGTTGAGCGTGTTGTATTAACCCTGCAAATACCCTGTATTGGAACCATTAGCAAATGCCAAAACAGAACGTTCATTATGACACTATGTCACTCATGCAGATTATAATATAGCTAAGCAAAGTCAACATGTTACACAAAATCACACGCACACACGCTCACTCCTCCCATGGTTCGTTATGCCGTTAGTGTGCTGACCAATTGGAGCACTGATGAAATATAATGAATGCGAAACAACGCTCCTGATTGGACGGGATGAACTGGAGCAGAAAACCATTTGCGATATTTGTGTCAGGCGCCTCTAATAACCTCACACGTAGCGTATCATTCATTGATATAATTAAGCATGAAGGACCATTAGTATATATTTACGTGACCTTTGATCGACAGCTACTTCGGCTATTATTCTTTCAATTCGTAGGATTTCCTGTGTGATCGAGTTCTTCTTGGGCGCTGTGCTCTAAATGCACTCCACGCAGCTCTTAACACTATACCTCGTTTAAATAGCCTACTACATTCGCTGACAATGAAAAAAGAAGCCTGCTATTAGTAGTTACTTGATCGTAAGTATATTTTACACGTAATTCCGTATCTATGGATTGAGGCATGTGTTTGTAGGCTACATGTTTTAAAGCCCTTTCTACTTTGAGTTACTATAAACACCGTCGGAAGCCAGTGCTAGCCAATTTCAGATCTGAAAGAAATGTTCAAATACAGTTTGATAACCTAACGTTTAAAATGTGTCAAATAACGATCTTTCCCTTAGTTCAAACATGGGTAGCTTAGAAGACCCCATTGCTTTGACGTCAAGCCTAAAAAATACTCTGGTCTCTTATCACAATCTAAAGGATCATGAATGGAGGATAGCCAAAAAATCAGTAAGTAAATTGAATGAATACGCGTTTCTTTTCATAATTTGTAATTGTCTGGATTGAATTTGTATCGACTAGACTAGCCTACTGTTGTATTTCATAGAAAGATGTCATAGTATGGAGAAAGGCATCAGAAGAGTTCCATGGTTTCCTGTAAGTGACACACCGTTCTATAATCTATTTGTCTCCTCTCAAACGAGATGACAGTCTCTTATAAACCCACCTTTTAATGTAGGCTAGTCCTGTTCATGAGTTTTATGAGTTTTTTAAACATTTTATTTCAGGTATAAAGCCCAGGGTTTTGTTGAAGATAACCCTTACAGAATAATGGACTATATTCGTCCTGGACCATATAGACTAGACTGGGACAGTTTGATGACATCGATGGACATTGTTAAAACAATCGATAAGGTCTCATCAACTTAATTATTTCCTTAATTCAATTGTTAAATAATTGTCCCCCCCCCCCTCACATATGTATTATTGTTTTGAATGCCAACTGTCAATGTTTTAATGCCAATGTATCTGTGTACAGGGCTGTTGTGTGATGAGATACTCAACTGCAGGGCAGTTGTGGAACATTATCGCACCTAGAGAGTTCATTGATTTCTCGTACACCACAGATTTCCAGGATGGCCTTCTATCCTGTGGTGGGTTTGTGTACAAAACGGATCAATCGTATTAACATGTCTTTCATATCTCAAAGTATAATCTAATAGGCCTATACGTCTTTCTATCGTGGACTTTATTGAATGACGGCTCGTGTGTCTTCATGCAGGAGTCAGTGTGGATCATGAGGAGAAGCATCCGAGTTTTGTCCGGGGCTTCAACCACCCCTGCGGCTGGTTCTGCACCCCCTCCGACGAAGAGAACAGCCCTCACCACAGCCTCCTGACGGGCTACATTCAGACAGACCTGAGGGGTATGATCCCCCAGTCAGCTGTGGACACGGCCATGGCCAGCACTCTGGTTAGCTTCTACTCTGACCTGCGACAAGCTCTAAAAGCCTGACCACCGAAACCTGGTCGGATCGATGAATTCTGTCGATCGGTTCAGATGGGTCAATCACACAAACACGCTGTTCTCAGTTAGTTGTTCTGATGTAGGCAGCAGTCGCAGTTTATATAATCATTTATATTGTGTATCTGAGTATCAGGGAGGTAATGGTTGGCTGGACTTTGGAGTTGTTTTGAATTTTATTGTGTTAGTGTTCCCACCATCTGTTTACTGTTCTTATGTAATTTTGTGATGATGATAAAGAATTTACTAGGGGAAAGATCCTCATGGACCTGCTGAGCGTGCAGTTATTTTACATTTGTGCAAGATAGGCTACTGTATGAGAATGCTTAGTCGACTTGGTTGAATCATGGTCATGTTTGACAGCAGGTACTAATGAATAATCAGTTGTGACCAGCTGTATGCAACAAATATGGGCAGCTCTGAGGTCTGTTCCAATTTCAAGCACTGCTTTGAACTGGTAGTTAGTTTTAATATTCCATAGAACCAATTATGAACAAGAATACCTCAACTAGAAATTGAAACATACAAATCACATTTTTCAGATTTGATGCTGGAAAGTTGTACATAGTGCAAGCTCCATAAATATATCATAATAAACTATATCTTACGTTATTTTCATGAATGAGGAAAAAAATTAACAAATTAATCCCAGCTGCAGATATTAGAAATAATGACAAGCCTTTTCTCTCTTATTTATTTTATGTTTTACATTGATTTTGCAAATCAATGTAGATGCTTTCTTCTGCTGTTGTACTCATATGACATATGAAAAATGTATATTAAAGTTTTATGTATTAGTCTTCTCGTCACTGCTTCATTCTCTGATGTCCTGTGCACTTTTGACGATAAGGGTGCTGTCTTGCAAAGTATTTGCAAATTCCCACAGGAATTTAAATTGTAAATAATTTGGTAAAAATACACTATTCAACATATTTTTTATTCATTATTTTATTTGTCATTCAAATGATATATTCTCTTTTTATTTATTTCATGGTGTATATATTTAGTCGTTAAAATTCCTCCATGAGCTAGAAGAGGTAAAATAAATTCTGCCCATCCATGTACAAATAATAGGTCCTGATTTTTCCCGCTGTTGTCTAGTGCGAGAGATAACTTACTTGAAAAATGCAAGTTTGAAAAATAACAAGTTGCTGCTTATTTTGTCCAATCACACAATGTTAGACACAAGATGTACATTTTTTGAAATCGTGTCATAGACCAATGACCATGGAATAAATAGTGATTGACAGGTGTCTTCATAACGTATAGCCAATTAACATACAAAGGGGAGGGTCCACCTTTAAACTTGCTATTTAAACAGGAATGCGTATCTTTTCAAAGATTTTGGCAGTTAACCGTTGCAAGTAACAGCGCCAAGGCAGTCATTTAGCTCCTTAAAGTTAGCTAAGTAGTTAACAGGAACGTTATTTTCTTTCTCATTACTTACATTTTTGTATTGAAATTTAATCAAAATGGTAAGTCATAATGGGGAAGATTTGGAACACTTTTTGATAAAATAACGAAAGGTAGCTAGCTAAGATTAGCTAGCTAGAGCTAGCTAGCTTGCTAGAGCTATCAATTTATTGGTTGCGTTCGCTCTCATTAGGTCAAAGGACTTCAACTGAAAGTAAAAACTAGTCAAATACAAAAAGGTTAAGTCAACATTGTAACCAATGCACATTGCGGACTAAATACTCTATTTTTATTCTTGTCCATCTAGCGTGAGTGCATTTCCATTCACGTCGGCCAGGCCGGAGTCCAGATCGGAAACGCTTGCTGGGAGCTCTACTGTTTGGAGCATGGTATCCAGCCAGATGGCCAAATGCCCAGCGACAAGACAATCGGTGGAGGAGATGATTCCTTTAACACCTTCTTCAGCGAAACCGGAGCGGGGAAACATGTTCCCCGTGCTGTATTTGTGGACCTCGAACCAACGGTTGTTGGTATGGTCATTGCTGCTTTTGCTACAGATCACACCGCCAACATTTTAACAAAGCTAGAGCTAGCTACAATCAACCACGTTTGCTAGCCAGGAAAGTGGCCTACCACGGATTTAAAAAATCGCCAAGGGAGATGGCTCTATTTTGGCCAATTTAGCTTAGACGGTTAGAGCTAACATAAGGCGTCTAGTACTAATTATTAATTTCTTGATTTATAAACAGATGAGGTCCGCACGGGGACTTACAGACAGTTGTTCCACCCCGAGCAGCTAATAACGGGCAAGGAGGATGCGGCTAACAATTACGCGCGTGGCCACTACACCATCGGGAAAGAGATCGTTGATTTGGTGCTGGACCGAGTCCGCAAACTGGTAAGTAACGGTCTAATCAACGGATCGACAGTGTGCTTGAATAAATCAAAATCACATTTGTCAAGTTATTAATTTGACTTCATTGCTGGTTCATGTCTCCAGTCGGACCAGTGCACGGGGCTGCAGGGGTTTCTGATCTTTCACAGCTTCGGTGGAGGAACTGGCTCTGGCTTTGCCTCTCTGCTGATGGAGCGGCTGTCTGTAGACTACGGCAAGAAATCCAAGCTGGAGTTTGCCATTTACCCTGCACCTCAGGTATGATGGCAGTCTTGCATTTGTGTTGTATTTTCTTTAGCAATACCATGTTTGTGGACACATTGTGATAATATGTGATTTCAGGTTTCCACAGCTGTTGTGGAGCCCTATAACTCGATCCTGACCACCCACACCACCCTGGAGCACTCAGACTGTGCCTTCATGGTGGACAACGAGGCCATCTATGACATCTGCCGCCGTAATCTGGACATCGAGCGACCCACCTACACAAACCTGAATCGCCTGATTGGACAGATCGTCTCCTCCATCACTGCCTCTCTGCGTTTCGATGGGGCTCTGAACGTGGACCTGACCGAGTTCCAGACCAACCTGGTGCCCTACCCCCGCATCCACTTCCCCCTGGTGACCTACGCCCCGGTCATCTCTGCTGAGAAGGCCTACCACGAGCAGCTGTCGGTGGCAGAGATCACCAACGCCTGCTTCGAGCCTGCCAACCAGATGGTGAAGTGTGACCCACGCCACGGGAAGTACATGGCCTGCTGCATGCTGTACCGCGGCGACGTGGTGCCCAAGGACGTCAACGCTGCCATCGCCACCATCAAGACCAAACGCACCATCCAGTTTGTAGACTGGTGTCCCACCGGCTTCAAGGTAGCTTAAACACTTTCCACTCTGAACTAGTACACACACCTACACGCTTCAGATTGAAAATATTCCTCATCTGTGGTCTGGTTTGCAGGTGGGCATCAACTACCAGCCCCCCACCGTGGTTCCTGGAGGAGACCTGGCCAAGGTGCAGAGGGCCGTGTGCATGCTGAGCAACACCACCGCCATCGCCGAGGCCTGGGCCAGGCTGGACCACAAGTTCGACCTGATGTACGCCAAGCGTGCCTTTGTGCACTGGTACGTGGGCGAGGGCATGGAGGAGGGGGAGTTCTCTGAGGCCAGAGAGGATCTGGCGGCCCTGGAGAAGGACTACGAGGAAGTGGGGGTGGACTCTGTCGAGGGAGAGGCCGAGGAGGGAGAAGAATAAACATGGATGATTTGGGTTTTAAAATGTCTTGGTTTTTACTAGCAGTTCAATAAAGTTGTTTTCTTTCATGTCGATGTGTTGTGGTTTTTGCAGAAGGTTATCTGCATTTCCTTCCTCTTGAATGTTGGTCTTCACACTAGGAACAGAAACTGCACATCAGTATTTTAAGAAAATAATTTTATTGGTTAGGATAGAAAGACAGGGTGTCAAGTTATGACAATGCTATAATATGGCAATAGTACCTAGAGATGTACTGGATGAAAGCACCAGAAGTATGCAAGTTATCTTTTTTTCATTAACCTTAACTTTCAAATGTGTCTTTGAGTAGTGTCAAATCAAATTCTAATCACATCCTATAAATTGTTACAGGCCTGAGAAAAAAATGCATACCTTATCGCAACATGAGTATAAGAGAGCTAACCACGACTATAGCAAAATAGGCTATCTTTTAAGAGGGTAGAGAAGGATTTTACTAATCCAGTTAATGCAGATTCTACTAATCCAATTAAATAGCACCCATAGATTAATTAAATTAGACAGACGTGATGGACCTATAATGTAGTTTGGCATGTGTTAAAATGCATACACAGAATTGAGTTTGCGCTTGTCCTGTCGTCTAGCTTTCCAACTGAAGTGAAACATTTGAGTATACCGTTAAATCGATTTGCATAAAAAACCTTCATAACCAGTCTGACCATATTCCAGAACTGCAAAAAACACTCAGATTAACAAGTTTTAGCACGTTTTATAGTGTCTTCCTCTGAGAAGCTCAGAAAGAGCGCTTCATTGCCTATTGACTGCTAGGTAACCTAGATCTAGCAAATTAGCGATAGCGCCATTTCCCCAGACCGCATACGCTCTCCTTCTAACTGGAAACCCGCTATATTGGTTCTTCAGTCTTACTGAACTGTAAACAACTTCGATATATCCTTGTATGGTCACTGTCAAATTCTGACGTGGTGCCGTTTAAAACGGTGTTAAGTGAGTTAGCCGTATTGATTTTAGTGGACTACATTCAGCTTTACCCTGCCGGATCCTTTTAGAAGAATATGGTCTTGGGAGTTGCAGGTCCTCATTATCACACTGGATTCAGCAAGAAACCTCACTGTCAGTCACAGAGACAAATATACTACATCTAAACATACAAGATCTGTAGCACCCACACAGTCCTGCAAGTTACCACCAGTTACCTTATGTACATTATAAAGGAGACAGGATTGGGTGTTCCTGTATAAATAGTCTCCAGAAAGCATACATACTAATTTGTGAACCCCTCGTTCACAATCCAGATAAATTAGGTTAGAGTGAGTTCTCAGGGCACCGCTCAGCTTAGATATCCATGTATTTTGACGCCAGCAAGGAATCTATGGGTCGAAGCCTCATCCTGTGTCTTCTAAGTAAAGTTAGTCACCGTTCCCTGAATCCCCCCCCCCCCTCATTGCATTATGAAGCCAGTTCGGGGGGGCAGGCGCATGGACGGGGAGGGGTGCTGTGAGACTGCTGGGGTGTAGGGCTGCTGCATGTAAGGGTAGCCTGTGGAAGCCAGGCCGGGGAAGGGGTGAGGTGGGTGTGGAGCAGCCTGTGTGTAGTGGGGCGATGACGAGCCGTTGGTGTAAGCAGATGGAGAGGTGGGAAGATCCGGGGGTCGGGTGGACAGCGATGGGATGTTGGTGGAGGTGCTGGTCTGGGGGAGTCGGTTGAGGCCTTTCAGCACATGCTCTCTGAGTTTGTCGATTTTGACACGGCGGAGGTGGGCTAGGTAGCGCGTCCTCTGGTAATCTTCGATAAAGCAGTCCAGAGAGACATCTCCGTCCAGGAAGGCGTCTGCCATATTCTGTGGGAAAAAAACAGTTGAGATTTTTTTTTATTTTAAACATGCCGTCACAGGGCAGTAGGTTTGTTTTCAAATGTGGGTGGAGCACATTTTATCGATAAATGAGGATGCGGCCATTAAATATACTTTTCTTAATAAAATGTGTGTGTGTGTTGGGGGGGGGGGGGGGGGGGGTAGCAAGTGTAGATCAGGCAGTTTGTGTGTATGCATGCATCTCCAATCATGAGAATCACCTCAGTCTCTTCCTCAATCTTAGCTCCTTCCGCCTGCAACAACGCCAGATGTATATCCAGAGAACTGTTTCCTGAGCTGTGGTCTATGACAAACAGATAAACTGTCTGAATACCAAAACAACACTCCACAATATCCATAAATCAATGAAAGTAACATGAAGAAGCAGTTACCGTCGCCCTCAAATAAACGCCGCACCAAAAATGAACATTGTGTAATAAACGCCGCCGCGTTTAATCAAAGAAATACGGTATATCGACCAGATTGCTTGACTGGTGGAAAACAAACAAAGGACTGGTTCCATCCGCCTTCAGCGTCAGATATCAGCAAACCAACACAGGCATCCTCATTACCGCAAAGAACCAGCAAAACCAGTTCAGCCAACAAAGGCTCTTCCCAATGACCCACAAGAGTACGAGACCGATAATATCTCTACAGTCACGGATCTATACATGAGCCTATTCAAGGTGTCCCATTTTATGGACTTGATCCAAGTGTGGATTTCTTATTTCCTTTCTCCCGGATTGGTTTACCTAGTGTGGACTTGCGTAGCTGGTAGTTGTCGTAGAGGTCCTGTAGGTGGCGGTAGAGTTTGGTCAGGTGGTTCTTCTGGTCCTCCAGACTGGGCTGCAGGTATAGGTTCTGTTCTGCTAGACTCCTGTTACTGGCCATAGTGACCTCCTTCACCTGCTGAACCTGTAGCATCTACCTCACATCAATGGGAGAGACACGGGGGGGGGGGGGGGGTAAAAAGAATGAAGAAAGCAAGCGTTTTGTCGTGTCCTATAGACAACATTGATATTGACATTGTAAAAGCTTGGTTAAAATAAAAAAAAACACGATGCAGTGTTCCAAGGAGAGCCATAACAATATACGTTGTTGACAAAATCACAATGTGTAGTTTCATAAAATTGTTTGTGAAGCAATGTGTGTCAGGTGACCTCTTGGTTTTTCTCGTGGCAGAGATAACTGATTGTGAGTAAACATTCTTATCTGAGAAATCTATCCTGGGCAAACAGAATAGAGCATATTCAGTGTGACCCTAATGAACTCCCCAGTGGGCCAGTAATGAGCTGTGGTCAAGGTTAAACACCTAACCACAAGACCCGACCGGTCAGAGCCACGATTAGGTCAACAAGAAATCGTTAACTGCTCTGATTAGGCTACTCATCCTTGATTGGGGAAAAACTGTTGACTTTATGAAATAAAAACAATGGTTGACATGACACCAAAGCGTCTTTGTTATCAGTAGACTGCATTGCAATGAATTATGCTGTGAGTGCGTGCAGCTAATCTGACAGAGGCGTTCTTGCTCGTTTGACAGCAGCAGATTGACTAGAGACTAACCATAATTTTGGGACATCCTTCAATATATAGCAAGCTCGCCACTGCACTTTGCGTGTCAGTGAGTTATACTACAGCGAAATTAAGACATCATTGCTGTTGAACTTTAGCTAAGATTTAAGTCATTTGTAAGACAGCAATAATGTGATGTAGCTAGCTAGTATAATTAGTTACGCAAGCTATGTCGCTGGCTAGCACAGTATGCTAAATTTAGTAGCTTGCCAAATGATTTAGTCCACACAATAGAGCTTACCTCATCCATTTCTTTCACGATACTGTTAAGCTTCTCGTCATCTTCAAGCAATTCGTTTAACTGTGTCATAGAAAAAGAACGAAATTTTTCGTTGAATTCGGCCATTTCTCCCATGATAATTTTATTTGTAGGTTTTCTTGTAGCTAGCTCTTTGCAGTAGCTACACAGACAGAAGTACCTAGGAAGGGGGCACCCAAACAGGAAGTAAAGCGCGATATTTTACATATCGGTGCATTCTGATGATGGCGTCTCTATCCTCAGACAGAAACCACGGATGTTTATTTAATTTAAAAAAATATATATTTCTTTTTTATTTGCAGATTCATATTACGATAGAAAAGTACAAACATTGGAGAACAAACACCAAGAACAGGACACAATTACAATTTATAAAAAAAATGGTTTCAAAGCTTTTTTATTGCAGGAGATTTTTTAAGTGATAATACTTCGGAGGCAAATACTTTACAGTGTTTGGACTTTCGGTATCTTGCTTTATGAATGTGGAGCAACCACGGATGTTCATGACGCAGAAAAAAAGTTTGCACTTATGGGTTGAGGTTGTATTGAGACACAAACCGTCACAAACATGAGCTTCACACACCCACACAGGCAACCTTTTTTCAATGCTATTTTATTACTTTACAAGGATTTGCGTTTCTTTACAATCAGAAGTATTTACTCTCAATCAACATCTCACATTGAGCAGTCAAAGCACACACATTCACAAAGGCTTAGAGTGTATACAACAAAATACCTACTTAACTTTCCACTAAATGCAATAAACAACAATAAATGTTATATTTAATATTACAATGCAGGCAACATTTTGTATTAAGCTACGTAGTGTAAAGACATGTATGTAGAATTAAAAGCTACATTTTTGGTTGTTTCTCTTTCATCATTCTTTTTACAAACCAGATCTAAACAAAGTATGAAGTGTATCTGTCCTTTCACGGAATCTAAAGGTACATTAAAGGTATATTAAATGGCAATAATTGTCTTACATAAATATGGTTGAGACCTGATTTTATAGACAAACTTGTTAAGTTGTTGACTCTGTCTTACAGCACATGCTGGTGAATCAGAATCAGGTGATGTCATTGTGGACTTCATAATCACTTCTCAGTATGCCTGCCACTGTACGCACGGGTCATCGATTTGAACACAGGTAAATGTATCTAAACATAGGGTTCGACGATGGGATTTCCCTGTCCATTTAGTCTACAATACAGTTTCACTTCCCAGTTCCTGCAGCTGAGAATGAGATCTGCGGTATGTGTCGCTATGAGCATTTGACCGTTGGTACCGGTCACTAGGGTAATAGCTAATCCTGGGGGAGAGGGTTTGACCCCAGGGGTAAAGGTCAGACTCGTTGTCTGAATCCATCTGGATGTTGACCTGGGGCACAGGTGGGCGTGGTGAGGGTCGAGTATCTCCGGGGGTAACGCTCATCTGGGAGTGAGAAGGTGAGGGGGGGCAGGATATCTTCAGGTGCAGAGTGATTCTGAGGAACAGTTGTTGGAACAGTCCAGGTTACACCTACGTCTCTTTACTGAGCATGCGTGCACACATGCACGTGCGCGCGCACACATGCACGTGCGCGCGCACACAATCACGGACACTCGCACGGACAAAAAGCACAACCAAGTTCAGACACAGTGGACTGCAAGGAAACAGGACACTGCAGGAGAGCAGGTAAGAACGCACAAAAGGAAAGACAGGTTGAATGGAAAAGTTTAGTGAAAGACAGAAAGGGAAAGATACAGGAAGTAGGTCATGTGATCATGAGGTGAATTACTTACTTGCTTGTGTTGTGAAAAACAAAACAAAAAATAGATGTCATTATTAGTAAAAATCGTTTTTATTAACAAATACAAATGCTCTAATTCTTCTATTTATAATTCTTTTTTTTAATACGAATTATTTACTAAATTAGCACTATTATCTCATATTATTTATTTTACTGCATTACTAGAAACAAATGTTTTCAAAGAAATAAATCAACATCTATTAGTTATCAAATGTAGTTATGTCAAAATTAAGACTAGTATTGTTGAATTCAAGTTCTTATTTTGCCACAAAAATGACTTAATCAAACTGTCTAAATCATCCTCTTTGAACAGCAATGCAAGAGCATGTACAAACTGTTTGCGATAATCAGTACACCACCTCGCAACAAAAGGAAAAACAAGTTGGCACAAATACATGCACATGCAAACTATTGACGTGTGAAGAGGCACACACACGTGCACACAACTTCCGCTGAGCGGAGGGTGGGATATTGGAGAGCTAGGGTAGAGGACGCAGGAACAGGCGGAGACTGGATGGAAAGGGGGGGGCCGTGACGCTATACAACGAGACGAAGTTTCAAACGAAAGCGTTGGAATTTAACGCAACATATACACGCACAAGAACGCTTTGGCCCCTTGAAAAAGAAACAACCAAAATCACTAAAAACACCACTAAACAACCAAAAACGACTAGAGCTGAGTAACGTCTAGTGCTTCTTAGGGGTTTCGTTTTCACAGACAGACTTCAGTGAGCACCGTGACATGACGTCACGGTCACCCACCCACAGACACCAGTGACAGGAACAGTGAGAGGCAGTGGGAGTTACTAACGACCCTACTGGCTTTTCTCCAGATCAACCAACGCAGGATGATTCGAAAACATCCTCATAATATCCTCAGCATACATGACATGTATACTGAGCAATATTCATAACGCGTTCCAAAGCGTTCCCACCCCTGCCGTGCTCGTGACCGCCACTGCTCTCTGTGGGATGACAGACTTCACGCTTAACGACACTTAACACACAAGATATAGAGGCCAAGCCTCATCAGAAGTCATAAATGTATATGAACGATGTACACGATAGAATTCACCCACTTTTAGTTAAGGAATAACTAAATCCATAGATCTGCATCAGTAGTTGAGCTAGACTCTCTCTACCTCTACATTCGGGTTAATAAGTACAATATAAATTGACAATTGTCAAACAAACAAAAACTTGGTTTTCGGTGGACTTTAATTTCCACTGCATGCGGAGGGGGAGCAATACAGCACCAATGGCTGGACTCAGGTGCCGAGGTATACCTGGGAAATCCATCCAATCACGTCGCAGAAAAATCTCTCTTCAGTCCTTGTTGATTTATGTTTATAATCTATAATTTAAGGTTGTTAGGAGGGCCTTACACTCTATGTTAAAGAAAAAAAATATGTACATCTTTCTGGTGTTTCTTGTATTTACATAATTGTATGACCGGGTGGAAAGGTCCTTTGCTGGGCAGTATGTTAATGTCATGTGTCATGACAGATAGACTACGGTTAAGAACAAGACATATGTACAAAGTGATTGACTAAAGACAATACTTCATAAATACCGTGAAACTCCATGATACCGTGAATAGCCAGCGATCTCACTAGTTCTACGTGGCATTTTCACATCTAGACATTAAATGCATGCTAAAAACAATGCCAAGAGATCCTACTGGTTAGCCCATGAGGGTAATACCTGGACGATGCGATCTATAAACAAAACTACCGTGATAAAACAAGGAGACACACCCAAGAGGCCTGGGCCTTAATCTGGGGGTGGTGATTCTGTACAGGAGTGCATGTGTGTCTGAGGGAGTCAGGTGGCTGAGCGGTGAGGGAGTCGGGCTAGTAATCTGAAGGTTGCCAGTTCGATTCCCGGCCGTGCCAAATGACGTTGTGTCCTTGGGCAAGGCACTTCACCCTACTTGCCTCGGGGGGAATGTCCCTGTACTTACTGTAAGTCGCTCTGGATAAGAGCGTCTGCTAAAATGACTAAATGTGTCTGTGTATCTAAGTGTGAAGATGCGAGGTTAAGGTCAGTAGTTGTCCAGCTGGCAGTGTGCGCCCCAGTCGGTGTGTGTGTCAGTGGGGGTCATCAGGTCGCTGTAGGGTACGTGCAGTTTGAGCACACAGTACCTGCGGTCCAGCTCTGCATCGTCAGGAACGCTGGAGTAAGGGTTCTTGTCCTGTAAACAAATAAACAAACAAACACATGCACACAAACACAACAACCATGTCATGGGCGTACGGCGGACTGTGAAAAATACGGAAGAACAGACACAGAGATTGAGGGGGTCGATGGGAGGAGGAATGGGGGAGGAGTGAAGGAGAGATGGAGACCTTCTAAGAGTCTAATCCTCGCTGGCAAAACGACTCTGGCTTGTTCCAAAACCATATGAAAGCACAGTTACAATTATGTTGCATGGTAGTGACTTCACAGCAGTGACATCACAGCAGTGACTTCACAGCAGTGACATCACAGCAGTGACATCACAGCAGTGACATCACAGCAGTGACTTCACAGCAGTGACATCACAGCAGTGACATCACAGCGACACTGTCGGTACGACGATGGCAGAAGCTGTCCTAGACCACATGACCTCCTTAGTGGTCAGATGTTTGCAGTTATCTTGTCGTGACAAGACAACAGGAAAATAAACAAGGACCTAGATTTGTGGTCAGAGGCAGCTCCTACCTAAACTCTGTCTACACTACAGTACATCTGTTGCACACACTAATGGCACAAAAAAAAAAGAAAGATACGTGAACCCTGTCAACGGGCCGCAGTAAACACGAGACACCACAGGGGGCGGTAGAGGAGACGACTGGGTGCTTACTCACAGTCAGAGGCTGGGGTTGGGGTGGGAGGAGTTACAGAGGGTGGAGTCTTGTCCGTAGGCGGGTTCAAGGCCTCCATGGGAATCTTCACTGGAGGAGGGGGGGGATTCTTGGGCTGAGTGACGGAGGGAGGAGCCAATCAACATGCCAGAAAGACACACGGGGGAGGGTCTCAGCACAGACACAAACGAGACGCATGTCAACAGCCCGCGTTCCCCAGCAGCTTCAGGAAAACTCAGTGAAGGGAAAGAGGAAGAAAGAGGGGAGGGTCGGAGGGGAAACGATCTAAGGACTTCGAGAACTTCGGGCCTATAGGGACTTTGAGAACAGAACTGGGAGGGAACCGGGTGGTGCTGGCGTACGGTGAGGGGACAGACAGAAGGTCCACACAGACAAACAGACTGTAGTAAGGGGTAATGTAATACAGTGCCTTTTCAGCAACACTGTGGGGACAGAAAGGAGAAACGTATTAGTCAGAGATCACAGACCGAGGGCTGACACATTCACAAGAGATGGAGCGACACACAGAAACCCTGCACACGCCTCTTCCCTCCCACACACACGTGTGCGTGCGTGCGTGTAGGTGTCTCGACTAGCATGCCCGCCTGCCTAGCGGTATCTCCTACCTCCTCGTCGCTCTCTGGGTCTGCTCCTTTCTTGTCTTTCTTTTTGCTCTTCTTGTTTTTCTTCTCGCCCTCCTTCTTCTTGTCTTTCTCCGGCAGGATGTCGTCCAGCCAGGCCAGGTCGTGCTGGGAGAACATCCAGTCCAGCATCTTCCTCACCACCATGAGGCCAAGGATCTGCCCGCAGGAGTCAGGGAGGCTCCAGTTACACTCAGGACATGATCACACACACACACACACACACCCTACCTCTCTTTATACCACACACACACCCTCCCCCACCCTGCCTCTTTTTATACCATACACACACACTCAAATCCCACACTCACAGTCAGTCTCACAC
>CM042865.1:11554990-11557490 GCA_023658055.1 Thaleichthys pacificus
TGGCGTCCGTGGCAACCAGGATCAGACACTGGAGGCAGGAGTGCAGCCCGATCCACAAACGCAGCTCCATGTAGTCTATGCTGTTAGACCTGAGGGTGGAGGGAGAGGACACACACACACACACATCAAACATCACTGCAATCACATTTATAAGTTCAAACCGTGAGTATCCATGTGAGTAGGTTCTACGTGTATTTCCCCCGATCTCCGTTGAGCTCCTGCGTGTGTGCGTGTGCGCGGCTCACTTGCTAAACTCGTAGAGCAACTTCTCGAAGATGAGGATGGGCCCGGTGGAGCTGAGGATGATGAGGGGCTGGCCTCCGAACAGGCAGAAGACCGTCCCCGCCAGAGCCGTCCCCAGGAAACTCTCCATCACCCCCTGAGACCGGACAGGGGGTCACAAAACACCGTCACGCTGTCATCGGCTCGGAAACAATGTTTTTAACCGTCTGTTTCAGGGACCAGGAAGACCATGGACCAGGAAGACGGTGGACTAGGAAGACCATGGACTAGGAAGACCATGGACCAGGAAGACCATGGACCAGGAAAATAAACTTGGGACAAAGACACGAGACCTGGACCAGGAAAACCAGACATGGATCAAAGAGACCAGGCTCTGGGCGTGCTTCTCTACCTGGTAGTTGTCAGTTGCGTCTCCTAGCAACCCTCCAAAGGTGATGGCGTTGGTGATGCAGCCCAGGTAGATGAAGAGCACGGCTGAGATGGACTGGATGTGGAAGCCCTCGTAGAAATCGCTAGGGATCCACGGCACCTTCCTCTTGATGTCCAGCCACAGGCCTCCACAGAACCTGCCGACAACCAATCAGGATCATGGTCTCCAGGTGGTCCCCTCAACCTGAACCAATCAGGACCATGGTCCCCACGTGGTGCCCATACTCAGTGAGATGGTGAAATGATCCCAGTTTTCCCATACCTTCCGGTGAAGGCCAGCTCCTCTCCCAGTTCGTGGGGGGCGGGCATCTCCTCGTCCTCCCCTCCCCCTGCGCCCCCGGCCGCGCCGTTCACCTTGCCCAGCTCGCTCAGGTTTAACACAGACTTCCTGTTGCCAGGGGAACCGGGAATAGTTTACACAGGGTTATTTTAAGAATAAAACAACCTCTAAAAACATCGGGTTTTCTGTTTGGTCATCCAGAGGCACTTCTCAAACCTCATGTCCGCCGAGGGAACTTTCTTGGGGGGCTCGATGCGGATCTTGGGGTCCCATTCCCCCGGGGGAAGGACGATCACCTCGTCCAGGAACTCGTCGATACCGGCGATCAGATCATCACGGTCTCTCGCTTTATACGCCACGTCACTGAACAGCTGAGGACACACACACACACACACACACACATTGTGAACCATCCAGAATGGAGCCGATGTGTGTGTGTGGAGTGGGCAGGAGGAGGTCTTTAGGCTTACTCACATCGTCCACCATGAGCGTAGCAATAGCTCTGCCGATCTCATTGTAGGCCTTGGCCTTGCCGTGAGGACCCAGCAGAACGAACAGAAACCTGCCAGACGAGAGGAGAAGAACATGCCCGACCAGTGTCATTTACATTTAGTCATTTAGCAGACGCTCTTATCCAGAGCGACTTACAGTAAGTACAGGGACATTCCCCCCCGAGGCAAGTAGGGTGAAGTGCCTTGCCCAAGGCCACACAACGTCATTTGACACGGACGGGAATCGAACCAACAACCTTCTGATTAATAGCTCGACTCCCTAACCGCTCAGCCATCTGACTCCCTCAGTGTCAATGTACGTCACACAAATACACACACACACACATCTGCACACACAGGTTTGTTTTACAATCCGAGACTGAGGTCACTCCCATTCAAAACCATGCTATCCCTAACCCCTAACCCTTAACCCTAGCCTCAACCTTAATCCTTAATCTAATTCCGACCCTAACACTAATTTTAACCCTAAAGCCCCTAAACCCCCTATAATTAAACACTTGAAGGTTGTGGGGTCCATGAAAAAGGTCAAGTTTTTCTTGAAATAGTTTACTAATCTTCTGGGGACTTCTGGTTCACACAACAGCAGTAAAACAAAACCAAGCACACACACACACACACACTCACCTGGTTGGAACGGGGACCTCAGTCAGGCCTCCCAGAGTTGTGGCTTGAGCCAAACGCACGAAAGACACAAAGGGTTTGTCCAGGAAGTCCACCTCTCCGATGAGAACGTTTGAGGCCTCGGCATCGCGTGGGATCTTCTTCATGAACTTGTTCTTGAGCTGAGAGAGAGAGAGAGAGAGAGGGAGGGAGGGAGAGAGGGAGAGAGAGAGAGGGAGAGAGAGAGAGAGAGAGAGAGAGAGAGGGAGAGAGAGAGAGAGAGAGGGAGAGAGAGAGAGAGAGAGAGAGAGAGAGAGAGAGAGAGGAGAGAGAGAGAGAGAGAGAGAGGAGGGGGCCGTGAATCTTGTCATTCGGGAGACACAACATGTCAGATGAGTCAATGCCAACGTCATTTGCCACCAGCATTCACACCAGT
>CM042865.1:11559990-11617490 GCA_023658055.1 Thaleichthys pacificus
ACACACACACACATACACACACACACACACACGTTTACACATACACACACATACCACACACACACGCGCGCGCGTTACACACACACGCGCGTTTACACACAAACACTTCAAAACAACCTCACAGAGCAAAAAGCGGAGTACCTGGTCGTTGCTGGGCGTGTCTGAAATGTCGTTCATGCTTCTGCTCTGAGCGTGGTCTGAAACACACAGCGTTTAAACATGAGACCTGGAAAACACGCTTGGAACACGGCTGTCTTGGATACCTGGAGCTCACGTCGTATCTCACTTCCTTATCTCTCTCGTCCAGAACATCTTCAGCGCACATTCCTCGATTATTCAGAAAACGACTACATTATTTCAGACATGAGAAATATAGGGGAATCTGAATTCTGACTGGAGCCTAATCATGGATAAACTTGAGACTTCAAGCACCACTACGGATGCGTTCGCATATTTCTGCCTGCGTGAGATTTCAAACGTTCTGCTGAGTGATTGTACAGTTGTTTCTGTGTTGTATGTGCGTGTGAGTTAGAGAGAGAAGTTGCTCGTTCTGGATTTTCATGTGAGAGATTATATTATAATGGACTAATTTCCCCCCAAAGCATATTGGGCAATAAATTAAATAAAGAATAGAAAATACAAGAACACAACCCGTGCTAATCCCCCCCCCCCCCCCCCGCCCAACAAAATCAAGAAAAACCACCAAAGGAAAAGAAAAAAAAACAAATCTCTAAAACAAACATGCACATACATACACATACATACACATAACGATCAAATATCCACATGTCATTTAGCTGTCATCCGAAAATCAGAGAAGAGAGATTGAAGGTTTAGTGTACTAGTGAGTGGATGAGAGTTTAAAAGAGTGAGAGGATGAAAGGATGAAAGAGTGAGAGGATGTGAGAGAGAGGATGAGAGAGTGAGAGGATTAGAGAGTGAGATGATGATAGAGTGAGAGGATGAGAGAGGATGAGAGTGAGAGGATGAGAGAGAGAGGGTGAGAGAGATGAGAGAGTGAGAGGATGAGAGTGAGAGGATGAGAGAGTGAGAGGATGAGAGTGAGAGGATGAGAGTGAGAGGGTGAGAGGATGAGAGAGTGAGAGGATGAGAGTGAGAGGGTGAGAGGATGAGAGAGTGAGAGGGTGAGAGTGAGAGGGTGAGAGGATGAGAGGATGAGAGAGTGAGAGGATGAGAGTGAGAGGGTGAGAGGATGAGAGAGTGAGAGGGTGAGAGTGAGAGGGTGAGAGGATGAGAGAGTGAGAGGATGAGAGTGAGAGGATGAGAGAGATGAGTGTGGGACTCACGCAGGCGGCCGTAGCTGCCTGACTGGCGCGAGCGCAGGTCCTCGATAGAGCGGTTCATCCAGACGCAGAGCTGGGAGAGCGACTCAAGTTCACCTGAGGACTACGGCCTGACAGACACCCAGCACCACAGGAGGGGAGGAGGGAGGAGGAGAGGGAGGAGGAGAGGGATGGAGGAGAGGGAGGAGGGAGGAGGAGAGGGATGGAGGAGAGGGAGGAGGGAGGAGGAGAGGGATGGAGGAGAGGGAGGAGGGAGGAGGAGAGGGAGGAGGGAGGAGGAGAGGGATGGAGGGAGGAGGAAGGAGGAGAGGGAGGAGGAGAGGGATGGAGGGAGGAGGAAGGAGGGAGGAGGGAGGAGGAGAGGGATGGAGGAGAAGGAGGGAGGAGGAGAGGGATGGAGGGAGGAGGGAGGGGAGAGGGGAGGAGGGAGGAGGAGAGGGAGGAGGAGAGGGAGGAGGAGAGGGAGGAGGGAGGAGGAGAGGGAGGAGGGAGGAGGAGAGGGATGGGAAAATGAAACGAGGAGTTTTCAAAGGAAGGAAGGAGAGGACGAGGAGAGGAATGAAGACGAGACGAGAAAAACAGTTTCCAACAGTTAGAAAGCATCGGACGCCGCACGGATCGCTTTTATAAGAGCTAGAGATTTAGCAGGTTAGTATGTCAGTGTAGTAGTTTGGGTTGGAGTTCACGGAGATAGGAAGACAAACGTGACGACACACGGACACTCACTGGCAGGAGCCGGGGAGTTGGACGACTTGCCCATGTCGGCCAGGGAGCGATGCATGGGCTTCTTGGTCTGGTGACGATGTTTCCTCAGCAACACGAAGGTGATCTTCTCCCTCAACTCTTCACCAATCAGCCCGTCTGCTATCTGGTGCTCCACGATGTCATCTGGGGTCAAAGGTCAGGGGTCAGCACAGAGGCCAAGGTCAATCCAGAGTAATTCCGTCCGAAATACAGCGTGGTGCATATATGGCGGTTAGAGATGAACCAGGTTAGTGGAAGAACCACTTGAATAGTCAGCAGGGTGTGTTTGCTGGATAACTGCAGCTGAGTCCAACTCACCGACAATCTGTGGAAGTGAGTACCCTTCCAGATCCAACAGAACACTGCCAGTCTGCAGGCATGTTCTCAGCTCAAACAGACTGTGTAAGGTCAGGGTGGAGACGTGAGGCTTGCTCCACCTCTCCCCTCCCTCCTCCACCTTCTCCTCAAACTTCACCCACCTAGAGGAGGGATAGGAGAGATAGAGAGGGAGAGAGGGAGGGAGGGAGAGATAGAGAGATAGAGAGGGAGAGAGGGAGAGAGGAGAGAGAGGCGAGAGAGGGAGAGAGGGAGGGATGGAGGGATGGAGGGAGAGATAGAGAGATAGAGAGGGAGGGAGGGAGAGATAGAGAGATAGAGAGGGAGGGAGAGATAGAGAGATAGAGAGGGATGAGAGGGAGAGAGGGAGAGAGGGAGAGAGGGAGAGAGGGAGAGAGGGATGGATGAAGAGATATTGATACTGTTATTGACTCAGAAGGATGATTGGCTGGGTGACTCATTGGTTGGTAGGGGTTTATTGAACTGAGCTAACATCCACATCTCTTCGTCCCCTCTGAACAACCCCATCTGCAGCTCCACCCACAGAATCACTTCCTGCTTTCTGCCCCCCAACCTCTAAATCCCATCTAAAGCTATCTTATGATCCTGAACTGATGACATGAACTGAAACTGAGCACATCAGGGATCAACACTTCATATGTCCAGGCTTGTACTGTACGTGTACAAACTGTTTTATTAAACCTTTATTTGACTGTGTGTGTGTACCTGGTGGGGGTATATGTGTGTGTGTGTGTACCTGGTGGGGGTATATGTGTGTCTGTGTGTGTGTACCTGGTGGGGGTATATGTGTGTCTGTGTGTGTGTACCTGGTGGGGGTATATGTGTGTGTGTGTGTACCTGGTAGGGGTATATGTGTGTGTGTGTGTGTGTACCTGGTAGGGGTATATGTGGTGTGTGTGTGTGTACCTGGTAGGGGTATATGTGTGTGTGTGTGTGTACCTGGCAGGACTCTTTCCACTCCAGCTCCCCTCCCTCGTGTTGGAGCGTGTCCATCTCAGTGAAGATGGTGGGCGTCTGAACATCGTCATCATCTGCCAGGATGTAGCGCAGCCTCTCTGCCGCCGGGGACACTGGGAAACGTAGGCCAAACATCGACTGCCATCAACTGCCATCAACTGTCATCAACTGTCATAAACTGTCATCTCTAACATCACACTGCATGTTCACGCTGTAATGCAGTTTTGTTAATGGGAGTTGTTCATTGACTGACTAATAATGGTGTGTGTGTGTGTGTGTGTGTGCAGAGAGGGTATCTGACCCTCCTGTCAAAGTCCATAAAAATTCTCCAAGCCCCAGGGTCCTCATAGCGAGAGAGATAATGAGAGAGAGGGAGAGAGAGAGAGAGGAGGGAGAGAGAGAGAGAGAGGAGAAGATGAGAGAGAGGAGGGAGAGAGAGAGAGAGAGAGAGAGATGAGAGAGAGAGAGAGAGAGAGAGAGAGTGGGAGGGAGAGAGACAATTCAGTTGCATTCTGCCCTGAGTAAATTCTCTGCCACCCTCCACCCCAATCACCCCAACCTCCTCCCTCTCCCACAGAGGCTTGAAACGGTCACGGGTGCCCAACAACACCATGCATGTCATCCTGTGTCATTCATGTTCCACCCCCACACAGCGCCAGCCAATGATCTCCCTGAACCCAGCAACATATAGAAAGACAAGGGGATCGATCCTTGGGAATTTCATCGGTAACGATTTGAAACGCCACAAGCCATGTGTGATGTCAGGACACAATGTACACACAATATAAAGTAAAGTGTTCTGTCTATAATACCACAACACTGCTCAAAGACACTGCTAGCCTTTACCCTGCACTTTCTGCGACAAGTAAAGAATGACGTTTGTTTGTCTGTGCTCTTACAACAAACATAACACAAAACACAAATAACCAAACAACCTTTTTATGATTTGCTGTGGGATTAAATTAAGACGACAAAACTAGTTGGGAGTTTAGTGAGTCTGTGAGGTCCTGTAGGTAGACAAGCTGACCTGAATAGGGAAGTCAGGTGGCTGAGCGGTTAGGGAATCGGGCTAGTAATCAGAAGGTTGCCGGTTCGATTCCCGGCCTGCCCAATGACGTTGTGTCCTTGGGCAAGGCACTTCACCCTACTTGCCTCGGGGGGAATGTCCCTGTACTTACTGTAAGTCACTCTGGATATGAGCAGTCTGCTAAATGACTAAATGTAAATGTAATGTAAATGAATACTGCAACACTACAACAGTTCCTCTGAGAGTAACCACACTGGTCGATGCGTTTAAAATAATAAAGTACACTATACTTCATAAACCCAGTCACTTTAAATCACACCAGTCACTACTTATGGGCCTTCCGAGACAGATTTGTGAAAAAAATCAAATACATTTGTGCTCATGAATCACTCAAAGGCCTCCTCAGGAACATTCCAGAAGCTGATACCAGTTCTGACTGGAGACTAGTTCCGGTTCTGCCACTCAGAAGAGGAAAAAAACTTGGGCACTGACCTTAAACGGTCAGTAGCCCACGCGACAACGACACAATTAATCCAGGACGCTAGGAACTTCACCTTGCCTGACTCCACTCAGCTGGCAACAACATATCCACGTCACATGTGCATATGTAACCACGGGCCAGACTCATTAAACCACACCTCAACCTCGACCAGAGGCTTAGCTACAAGTTCTCAAACAAACAGCCCCCCCCCAGGTGAACAAGACAGAAAAACACTCTGCACAGAGAACAGTTGATTCAAGAATATCATTCAGATCAAGGATTCGATTCAAAAGATTCAACGTGCCACTGCTGAACAGCCACGTCAGAAGCCAGGTGTGATGTGAATGGGAGAGGATAGAGCCAGGTGTGATGTGAATGGGAGAGGATAGAGCCAGGTGTGATGTGAATGGGAGAGGATAGAGCCAGGTGTGATGTGAATGGGAGAGGATAGAGTTAGTGTTCCTCTGTAATGCCCTCTCTCCCTCTGTGTTTACCTGAGTCCGAGCCAGGCAGGGTCCATCGAGAGGCCATGCTGGAGGACAGGAGAGGAGCCTGTGGCCTCACTGGAGCCTCCATGAGAGGAGGGGAGAGAGACAGAGAGAGAGACAGAGAGAGACAGAGAGAGAGAGAGAGAGAGAGAGAGAGAGAGAATAACAGAGAGAGAGAGAGATACACAGAGAGAGGGAGAGAGATAAAAAGCAAGACAAAAAGAAAAAGAGAGGGAGATATAGGACAAGAGGGAGATATAGAAAGGGAGAAAGGGAGACGTGCCACAGAGAAGAGATTGAAAAAATGGAAATCGTTCCTCCTGACTTCGAGGTTGAGAAGTTGAGAGGTCGACCCGACAGGTGACCCGATCCGCCAGGCAGCAAACTCTCCACCTCGAGTGGGAAGGAATTCCACTCTCTCGCTCCTTTCCTCCTTCGCTACTCTCTTCCAAATCCTCAAACCTGCCCCCTTCTTAGGCTCCGTTCTCCTTGAGTGTTCCCATGGCTGTTCAGCTAAATGACAGGATCTCCAGGTTCCGATCCAAACAGCTCAGTTCTAAGCAGCAGAGCTATGCTGGCTCTGGTCTTCTCTGAGTTATGTTCGAAATCCACAGAAATCTCAACAACCGCAAAGGACCGCAGGCTTAAGAGGGGTTGACACACAACGCAGGCCCCTCAAGTATTCTCCTCCCCCTGACACACACACACACACACACACATACACACTCTCTCTCACGCAAGCAAGCACATGCACACACTCAAATATGCTCTCACACACATGCTCCTTCTCTTTTCATCCCTCCATGCACACACACCCCCACACACACACACACACACACCACACACACACACCCACACACACACACACACACACCCCCACACACACACACACACACACACACCCACACACACACCCACACCCCCACACACACACCCACACACACACACACCCACACACACGCACACACACACACCCACACACCCACGCACACACACACACACACCCACACACACACACACACACACACCCACACACACACACACACACACACACACACACCATAGACCGCCTGTTGTGAAAGCAGCTCGGAGTTCCTCAGCTCTAATCAGCTTACAGACCCCACTGCCTCATGGGAACAGGAGCCTCGCTGGGAAACCTTCACACACACCTGCAGAACCCTCATCACACACCCTGCAGAACCTTCATCACACACCTGCAGAACCTTCATCATACACCTGCAGAGCCTTCATCACACCTGCAGAACCCTCATCACACACCTGCAGAACCTTCATCATACACCTGCAGAGCCTTCATCACACACCTGCAGAACCCTCATCACACACCTGCAAAGCCTTCATCACACACCTGCAGAACCCTCATCACACACCTGCAGAACCTTCATCACACACCTGCAGAACCCTCATCACACACCTGCAGAACCCTCATCACACACCTGCAGAACCCTCATCACACACCTGCAGAACCTTCATACACACCTGCAGAACCCTCATCACACACCAGCAGAACCCTCATCACACACCTGCAGAACCTTCATACACACCTGCAGAACCCTTATCACACACCTGCAGAACCTTCATACACACCTGCAGAACCCTTATCACACACCTGCAGAACCTTCATCACACACCTGCAGAACCTTGGCGGACGTGAGTGTGTGTGTGTGTGTGTGTGTACCTGTGGAGTCGATGTCCAGCTGCTCCTGCTCCTCCTCCTCGTAGCGGTCGTCTGGGTCGTGTCGAGGGTCGTACGGCGCGTGGCCGTGCTCGTCGTGATGTGTGTGTCTCCTCTCACGGTCGGCGTCGCTGGTGTGGGAGCGATGTCTGCGGCGCTTCCGTCTGTTGCCGTGAGACACAGGGACTCCGATGTACACCGGCTGGGGCTCTGAAGGGAGGGATGAGAGAGGGAGGAGAGAGGGAGGAGAGAGGGATGAGAGAAGGAGGAGAGAGGGAGGAGAGGAGGAGGAGAGAGGGATGAACGAAAGAGGAGAGAGGCATGAGAGAGGGAGGAGAGAAGGAGGAGAGAGGGAGGAGAGAAGGATGAGAGAGGGAGGAGAGAGGGAGGAGAGAGGGAGGAGAGAAGGATGAGAGAGAGAGGAGAGAAGGATGAGAGAAGGAAGAGAGAGGGAAATATTGAATCAAATTTTACACCCCAATAAAACATCACATTGTGGGAAAAGAGTGGACTTTTGACACAGTATCATCTTGAAATGAGGAATCGTTTTATTTACAGCAAAGCTTTTCAAACAGTGGAGGGGGTCGATGGCAGCTAAGACCGTCAGCATCGGCTGTTATCGTTTCAAACTCACCATCATCCTCCTCGTATCTCCTGTGGCTCCTGCTCCTCCCCCCGTGAGAATCATACTCCATCCTGACCTGAGGAGAGGAGCGGAGAGGGGGAGGGAGGGGGGAGAGGGGGGGGGGATGGAGGGGGGGAGAGGGAGGGGGGGAGAGGGAGGGGGGATGGAGGTGAGACAGGCAGAAAGCAGGTGTGAAGACAAAGAGAGAGGTTGGTGGATCAGGGGAGATGAAGAGGAACGGGCGAGAGAGCTTCACATTTCTCCCGTCCCTTTGATCAGGCATCTCTTTCAACAGCCTAACTCTCACCTGCTTCTGCTTGAACACAAACCACCCAGTGATGCTGTCAGCAGGAAGTACAGACTCCTAAACAACAATCCGAAGGTCTTCTCACTGAATCTATCTAAAGATATGTTTATTCTGCATTTTTCCGGCTTTATTGAACAGATTTAAGCGAAGTATGACAGGAACGTGAAAGGGGAAGACATGCAGAAAAGGGCCAAGGCCCAGGCCGCTGCAGAGAAGGGCCAAGGCCCAGGCCGCTGCAGAGAAGGGCCAAGGCCCAGGCCGCTGCAGAGAAGGGCCAAGGCCCAGGCCGCTGCAGAGAAGGGCCAAGGCCCAGGCCGCTGCAGAAAGGCCTCGGTCGACACACGCTCTTCCAGTGAGCTACTGGAGCGTCCCTCCTCAGAACCTCATGAGAAGGCTTGTGAATGTTTACATTTACATTTAGTCATTTAGCAGACGCTCTTATCCAGAGCGACTTACAGTAAGCACAGGGACATTCCCCCCGAAGCAAGTAGGGTGAAGTGCCTTGCCCAAGGACACAACGTCATTTGGCACAGCCTGGAATTGAACCGGCAACCTTCTGATTACTAGCCCGATTCCCTAACCGCTCAGCCACCTGACTCCCCTGATGTTGCCCTTGGATCACGGTTACAGCCTTCGACTGAGTCCCCTCTTCCTCTCGGATAAGCCCCGCCCCCTAACGTGTCACTCAGTTCACTGCCTCTGACCCCGCCCTGTGATTGGCCCAGCCACACGGCATCCCACGTGCCTCTGGTAACCCGGGGCGATCGATGACTGACGAGAGGAAAAATCAATGAGGAGCCAGAACAGCCCTTAGGACACCAGCAACCACAGACAGGAAGGAGCTAGAAACCGAGGCTTGTGGGAAATCAGAGTGTGGGAGGAGTCAGGTGGCTGAGCGGTTAGGGAATCGGGCTAGTAATCTGAGGGTTGCCAATTTGATTCCCGGCCGTGCCAAATGACGTTGTGTCCCTTGGGCAAGGCACTTCACCCTACTTGTCCTCGGGGGGAATGTCCCTGTGCTTACTGTAAGTCGCTCTGGATAAGAGCGTCTGATAAGAGCGTCTGCTGAATGACTAAATGTAAATATCCCCCTGAAATATCACGGGGCTGCTAACATTACACATATTGATGTGGGAGGAACAACGTGTGGAAACTGTCCCTGAACGGTGGAAGAATGTGTGGGGGTTCCAATCAGCGTGGGACAACGTGTTCACATGTGGGGAATAACAGCCAAGTCCATGACGATATCATGTGATGGTTTGATGGAGCGTGTTGACGTGTGTGTGTGCTCGTGAGTGTGTGTGAGGGTGTGTGTATGCAGTGTATGCAGTGTGTGCGTGTGTGTATAAGTGTGTGCGTGTGTGCAGTGTGTGTGCATGAGTGAGAGCGTGTGTGTATGAGTGTGTACGAGTGTGTGTGTACGAGTGTGTGTGTACGAGTGTGTGTGTATCCGTGTGTGTGTGTTTCCCTTTGTCACTATCTGATCTGAGGGGTGTTTGTAGGCTGATCAATACCTGCCAGTCCTGATAACCAGCTGGCTCCTGAGTCACTGCTCACTGAGTGTGAAGGACACACACACTCACACACACTCACACACACACTCACACACACTCACACACACACACACGCACTCACACACACACACTCACACACATTCACACACACACACACACACACACTCACACACATTCACACACACACTCACACACACACACTCACACACACTCACACACTCACACACACACACTCACATACGTACCTTTGTCCACACACACACACACACATGAACACGCAAAAACACAGATGGGACACATACAGACAGACAATCACACACACTTTTAAACACACATACCTTTACACGCACACGCACACCTTTACACGCACACGCACACATTCTAGCACACAAACAGGTTGTTTCCATTACGACGAAATCGCAATCAAATTCAAATCAGATTTTGCCTCTCAAATTGTCATTTTCGAATTCCGAAGCCTATATCACAAATCTTCACGCGTCAAATATTTCCAGAGTCTTCTGAATGATTTACTTTCGCATCTAAAACATACATACAGTATTTCTAAATCGTATATACATTTCGGTCAGGATCAATATAGAGAAAATAAATGAATATAATTCATACGACACACTGATGGTAAAACACATCTAGCAACTAATGATCCGTATCACATATTTACTCCCCTACCAAACAAATCTAATAACATGCACATTGTTTTGATCTGAAAACACCTCACGTAGCAAACACAAAAGCCATGGAAACCAGCTACCACATTAGACCACCATGCATGACCACGGGCAAGCAGAAGCCTGCAGGAACATGTAACCCTCACCTGAGGCTGTGCTGGGTTGAAGAAGATGAAGTTCTGGCTGGAGCTGATGTTCAACTGACCACGGACAGAACTGAAGTCATACAGTAGATGTTCAACTGATCACACACAAAACTGTGTGTGTGTGTGTGTGTGTGTGGGGGGGGGGGGGGGGGAATGAGAGGAAGAGGGGGAACTTGTGTGTAAGATCACATTGATCGTTGACACTGCAGTGCGTGTGTGTGTGTGCATGTGTGTGTGGCAGAGAGACAAAAACTATGAATACAGAAGTCAATTTATGTGTGTGTGTGTGTGTGTGTGTGTGTCAGTGGTGATCCCCAGCCTAGTGCCCCTAAGGTCCAGAGGCTGTCATGGAGGGCAGGAAGGGGATGATTCAATCCATGACCCCCAAATCCGATCTGCCGACAACCGTCATTCTCAGAGCCTTCTGGAACCTTCCATGGACTCGTTCCCCTCTGGTGTCTCCGCTCGTCGTGTGTGAGGAGAAAACAGGCCGTTTCTGAAAAAAGACGAGCTGAAAATAAAAAAGTGACGTGACAGTATGTAGGCTAACATGATGGGGGTATCACTGAAATAACCTTTTTTTAACCCATTGTGTTATCTTCGGGTCATTCTGACCCATCAGTCATTGTGACCCACCGTCGTATTGCGACAACTTTACCGCATACAAAAACAAAGTGAAGCATTTTCTTTTAACCGTCGGGCTGTCTCAGACCCCCCACATTGTGAAGGTTAAAAGAAAATAATTTGTATTTGTTTTTGTATTGGGTAAAATTGGGTAAACACAACGGTGGTTCGTTATGAACCTTTGGGTCATGTGACCCGAAGGCAGCACAAGGGTTTAAAAAAATGTTTAAGCCGTGTTCTTGTTACATTGGACTGGAGGGGGGGGGGGACATTGGGGGAGGGGGGGGGGAATGCATCACATGGTAAAGAACCGCTGTGCTAAGTCCTCAGCCTACAAAGACCACGCTCTTACCTGGTGAGCTACCAGGGGTGCGTGGGACTCAGGTGGCTGAGCGGTTAGAGAATCGGGCTAGTAATCAGAAGGTCGCCGGTTCGATTCCTGGCCATGCCTAATGACGTTGTGTCCTTGGGCAAGGCACTTCACCCTACTTGCCTCGGGGGGGAATGTCCCTGTACTTACTGTAAGTCGCTCTGGATAAGAGCGTCTGCTAAATGACTAAATGTAAATGTGGTCACAGACTGCATTTCTGATAGCTCTCACTCATCACCTCCATGCAAATCTATCGAGTTCATGGACGTACTGATTTATAGGCAGCGCGTAAAGTATCGATCGTTGGATTTGAAACTAGGCCAATGAGCCTTCAGTTCAAAGGTCATGCCAGTTTGTTCGATTCATCCGAGCGCCTCCCTGCTGGACGGATGCGTTTCGATGGGATGCACGCCTGTTCACACTCGATGTTGCGATGTTGCCCCCCTGTGAATGACCCTGGTGAGAGCAGTCCAAAGAAACCAGACGCTGGTTCACGCCACGTAACGTTGAGCTTCCCAGTCTTGTCACTAGATGTCTCTGGTGGTCCAGAGGATTGGGTAGTTCCCCCACTCCCCAGCGTGTTAGTGGGGTCTGTGTGTGGTGTCTGTGTGTGGTGTCTGTGTGTGGGGTCTGTGTGTGGTGTCTGTGTGTGGGGTCTGTGTGTGGGGTCTGTGTGTGGTGTCTGTGTGTGGGGTCTGTGTGTGGTGTCTGTGTGTGGTGTCTGTGTGTGGTGTCTGTGTGTGGTGTCTGTGTGTGGTGTCTGTGTGTGGTGTCTGTGTGTGGTGTCTGTGTGTGGTGTCTGTGTGTGGGGTCTGTGTGTGGTGTCTGTGTGTGGGGTCTGTGTGTGGTGTCTGTGTGTGGTGTCTGTGTGTGGTGTCTGTGTGTGGTGTCTGTGTGTGGTGTCTGTGTGTGGTGTCTGTGTGTGGTGTCTGTGTGTGGTGTCTGTGTGTGGTGTCTGTGTGTGGTGTCTGTGTGTGGTGTCTGTGTGTGGGGTCTGTGTGTGGTGTCTGTGTGTGGTGTCTGTCTGTGGGGTCTGTGTGTGGTGTCTGTGTGTGGTGTCTGTGTGTGGGGTCTGTGTGTGGTGTCTGTGTGTGGTGTCTGTGTGTGGTGTCTGTGTGTGGGGTCTGTGTGTGGTGTCTGTGTGTGGTGTCTGTGTGTGGGGTCTGTGTGTGGTGTCTGTGTGTGGTGTCTGTGTGTGGTGTCTGTGTGTGGTGTCTGTGTGTGGGGTCTGTGTGTGGGGTCTGTGTGTGGTGTCTGTGTGTGGTGTCTGTGTGTGGGGTCTGTCTGATTGTATAACAAACACCTGTTGCCTCTCTGTAATCTCGTTTTATTTTCTCTATTAACTACAAATCGTGTCTTCTGACCTCGAAGAGAGAGAGAGAGGAAGAGAGAGAGAGAGAGAGAGAGAGAGAGAGAGAGAGAGGAGAGAGAGAGAGAGAGAGAGAGAGAGAGAGAGAGAGAGAGAGAGAGAGAGAGAGAGAGAGAGAGATGGTCATTTTGGTTGACTTGTCAAGTTGCGACATTAACCCTCTCTCCAAACTGGCCGGTTGTCTAATACTTACAAGCCCAGAAGCTAAACTTGAACTCACACCGTTATAGTGGCAGCTCCACAGGTGATGGAAGTGCTTTTCATCGCCAGCTACACTGTATGTGTAATACCTTTCAGCAGAACCGTCGCAGGGTTGTGTCAACTGTGCGACCGCACAAGTCCTCGAGCCACTGGGGGCCTCGCGCCTGCCTGGTTTGCAATCACAAGTAGTTTTTTTTCTACTTTCAATATTTATTTATTCCCGTTCTGGACTCGATGTGCTCTAAAATGAAATTCTTATATTTTTTCATTCATGATTTACGTGACGCCACAGGGCGTTTGTGCAAGCCCTGTGAGAGTGCGAGGAGGAAGGAGTGTGTGATTCTTGCGCGTGCATCACGGTGTACTACGTCAATAAGCAGGGCCTCGCATTTTAAGTTCGCACAGGGCTTCGCACCCCCCCTGCGATGGCTCTGCCTTTCAGGTCAGGAGAACAATCAAACCAAGTTCGCTGTAGTAATGGCGCGGTAACGAACGGAGCGAGGCTTGGTGTGTGCAGAGTGCACTCCGTACTTCATCGCTTGCGATCATTATGGTGATTTTGACGTTGATTACTTGCCCTTTCGATCTCGGCAGGAAGTGTCGCTCGTTTCATATGATTAGACTCAGAAAGAGAACAAAGGTAGGTGACGTCAGAGGATGACACAGGTTTCATCAAAGAGGAGGGAGAGAAAAGGACCGGGTTGTAAAAAGCACAGAGGAAATAGTGGGAACATTTGAGAAAAGTGGTGTAATTAGCGCTGTTTGAGTCCCGTTACCTACAATTATCTATAATTCACAGTATTGATTCAAATATGCACGATTACCTCAAGTACACAAAATGTCCGTTAATCAATAACGGTTTAAATGCCTTGATTCAGATCCTAAGACACCAGGACAGACAAACAGATTATCAGACACACACAGACCTGCGAGCCACAGCATGCGTTGGCACGGCCAGGAATCGAACCAACAATCTTCTGATTAATAGCCCGACTCCCTAACCGCTCAGCCAACTGACCCCCATCATGTTTACTTGCCCATCTTCATCATCTCCATGGTCACCATCTCGGTGGGAGGGGGACGCAGGGAGTCTTCCCAGAGCAGCTGAAACAGGAAGCGACGCTTTGACCTTCAGCTCCGACCTCCCACCGTGTCCAAGAGGTCAGAGGTCGGAGGTCACAGGGGCCAGTGGGGGTCGGCTACCACCCCCCAGGGGTTGTGGGTAATGAGGAGTGAAGCTGGCTGTGTACCCCCATACTTACTCTGTGGAAAACAGCTGTGGTAGGAAACACCAGTGTACAAGTGTGTGTGTGTGTGTGTGTACTGTACGTGTGTGTGTGTTGTACATGTGTGTGCGTGTGTGTGGGCATTGTCTGTTCACAGTAGGTGTGTGTGCAATATGGATGCCTGCTTTTTCACAAACTTTATAATATATTGAGTGTTGCCTATTGGGGCGAACACCATATTCATTAAAAGTATTCAATAGGATGCATGGACAGATCTGATGTCAAGACTCGAGATAAAGAACATCAAAGAACCCTCTCTAAGGAACCAGCATAATTGTTTTTTTAGATAACCATCTCATCAGGCTCAGCCTCTAAGCCAATTAGCTTTGCCGGATGATTAGCATACCGACGGTATCAGATGAGATGAAGGAAATAAAGCAGCAGAGCTTCTCAGGGCTTTGTTTCCCAGAATGCATCAGGTCTTGTGTGAGAAACCGAAGACGTGGATGACAGGACGAACGAACGAGGCTGAAGTTCCTCTACTGTCTTCTGATCTTTCGTCTTGGGTTTAGTTCTGCTCTGCCGTCGAGGACGTTCCCTCCGGTCCCCCTTCCTCCTCCACCCCAAGCTCTGCTCATGTATATTGATTAGCCAGCGACACCCCATTGGTCTGCATGAGGTAATCGAGTGGGCTCATTTGCATATCTCTCATCTGCTGGTCCCGTGGCTTGTTAGCGGACCTCCGCACTTGCACTCCTGTGTAATGAGTGTGTGCTCACACTCTATGGTTTCCTGCGTGTAGAAACACACCCGAGGGCAGAGCCAGAAGAGAGAGGCGCTTTACATGGTTTTCCACTTCCATATTCTATATCCATGTCCTTAGTCTATATCCAGAGTTTATATCCAGAGAGAGAGAGAGAGAGAGTGAGAGTGAGAGAGAGAGAGAGTGAGTGAGAGAACAGGAAGGAGAGAAGAGGAAGAGCCGATCTCCTGAATCTCCTCTTCGTCATCATGATAAATATGCATCACTGCACCCTCAGATTAGGGTGTTAGCGAGGTGATCTCTGCTGTCCTTGACAAAATGATGTAATTCGTTGCCCTAAATCCACAGCCATTTCCTTGTGTGTGCGTGTATGTGTGCATGTATGTGTGCATGTTTTGGTGTTTGCATCATGTGACAAGACACATTTATTTCTAAAGCACATTTAAAAACAATCAGTGAAAAATGGACACCTGATATCATGTATCTGTTAAAATGAACATTCTGTTGACATTTGACTGGACAAGCTGAATTGAATATGAAGCTATGTGAACCCAGTGAGATAACCCTTCTGCCGTTTGTGTTTTCTTTTTATTTGGTCTACACTTGTATTATATATTATTATTATTATTATTATTATATTACTATATTGTTATTATAAATATATATAATATTGTATGACATGCTGTGTGAGACTCACTGTCAAGGAACTTGTTCTAATAAAAGTTCAAACAAAAACAAAAAATCAGTGTTGCTCAAACTGCTGTTCAATCAGCTAAGGTAGAACACGGCTCTTAAACAACTAACATTAATCACAAGGACACATGCACAGACATATAGTACATATACAATAGAACATTTCTAGGTATGTGTAGTGTCATAGGCCAGGCAGAATGTGTGCGTCTTCAGATGTGATTTAAAAACATCCACAGTGGGAGAGGATACGATGTGGAGCTGAAGACTATTCCAGGCATGAGACTGCGAGTGAGAAGGGACCAATCACCCTTTGATTCGGAGCTTCCGAGCTACCTTGATCATTCATGCACACGCTCTGTTAGAGCAACGACAATTTGATTGTCAACAAGAGGTTTCACACCCCGCTCGGAGCACGCGTCAGACACGAGACGCACGGCTCACTGACGATCATTAATTCATACCCATCACAGCATGGGGCCACCATGTCCCTCAAACAGCAGGAGAGAAAAGAAGTGTGGTTCACAGAAGAGAGGCGAGAGAAGAGAGGGGAGGGAGGGAGGGTGGGAGGGAGGGAGGGACTGTAGTTCCGTCAGTTGGTGACTTTTAACACGTCAAAAGAAGAAAAGAAAGATGAGATGAGTGTCTTGAAAAGGAATGTGTGCGTGTAAACGTTATACATACTGCATAAATATTTGTTCTCGTGAGACAGAAATCAAGAGGGTAGGTCCAACTCTTTCTTCCCTCTGCCAGCAAAGTTCTGGAAAAGGAAAGTTTACCTAACGATGCCACCTGAATCAAATTTGGCACGGAGGGGAGAGAAAAAGCAATGAAGGAATGTGCTAGAAGCAAGAGAAAGATAACGAGGGAGAGTGAGTGATGAAGAGAGATGTTTATCAAAGCTTTGACTCCGACCAGATGATATCTCCGGGTCTCTCTCTCTCTCAGACTAACGTAAGGATTGACCTTCAACATGACACCCTTCGTTAAGCCCTTCCCTCGCTCGCGCTCATACAGTCACTCAGTCCTCTCCTCTGATTCCTTCTCACCTCCTTCCCAGCTTTCCCCCTGACTCCACCTACTTCCCCTGGCCCCTTGGAGGCTGTCTGCTGTGTGACCGGGGCCTGGGGGGACTCTGGGTGTGTTAGCTCGACAAGGGTCTCCACTCTGTCTCTCCGCCCGGCAACCGGGCCGGGCGGGACTGGAGACTCCTACTCTGAGAGAGAGAGCTGTGAAATGCTCAAATTGACCGCTAACACGTTTTCCTCCTCCTCCTACCTCTCCACCCGCCCTCCTCGCGTCCTAAATGGGTTCATTCAGTCTGTGTTTCTCTATTCATTCCCTCACTCCTTATCTCCTGTCCGCCCTCATCAGGCTCCTGAAACTCGTCCAGTCTGTCCTCTTGTAACAGAATGTACCGGTTATCGGTAAAGACAGAGTCCCATGTGTATGGAATTGGATGTCCAGTTATGTGCTGTGGATTCTGAGAATGTCAGTCCAGTCAGACAAAGAAAGGGAGAACACGAGCGAGCAAGAGAGAGAAAGAGAGAAAGAGGGAGGGGGAGAGAGGGTGGGGGAGAGAGAGGGAGATTAAGAGATAGATGAAGGGCACAGGAGAAAGTAATAAGGTGACCAGATCCAGACAAAGTTTTGCTGAGCCAATCTTGCCCTCGCTAACGATGGCATCTTAGTGTTCTCTGTTTGAGGAGACATCAGACCACATCATTGCACTATGTTGACCACTCACGCTGCTCATTCTATTCTTATTTTTATATATATTTGATTTTATATTTAAATTGTTGTATTCTTAGATTGTTTAGTTCTTAGAAATAGTTAAACTTTTGTACTTTTACTTAATTTAAGATCCGTATATGTTTAGTGTTTTGCACCTCCCTGCCAGAGTAAATTCCGTGTTTGTATAACATACATGGCGAATAAACCGAATTCTGATTCAGATTCTGATCATAGTGAGCTGCAGCACCTGGGCCCAAGGTGGGCGTTGAGGGAGCCATTTTAGAACTGAGAAATGGACGTCAAGTCAGTCAAAGGTACACCAGTCTAGGCTGATAAAGGTTCATGTTCAACTCCTTGCCTAATCAAATCAAATCAAATTTATTTGTATAGCCCTTTTTACACGCAAGCATGTCACAGAGGGCTTCACATACGCCCCTAGAACTGCCCCTCAACCAACCTAAACCCTCAAGGGTTTAGGTTGGTTGTCTCTCATATCTCTCTGCCTAATGGCAGAGAGATATGTATAAAAACACAATTGTAAAAGTGTAAACAGGTGTGTCCCGCGTGTGTGTGTCCCGCGTGTGTGTGGCCCGCGTGTGTGTGTCCCGCGTGTGTGTCCCGCGTGTGTGTGTCCCGCGTGTGTGGCCCGCGTGTGTGTGTCCCGCGTGTGTGTGTCCCGCGTGTGTGTCCCGCGTGTGTGTCCCGCGTTCCCGCTGACACGCTCGTGCGTATGGGGCAAGGAGGTTATATATATACACCGTGCGCAAGGGGCAGAAATGTGCGTAGCATGCGCTCTCAAACTGCTTGGCGCTGAAGGTTATTCAGAGCACTCATACAATCTCTCTCCATTCGCTAGACAGTGGGAATACATCCGAAGACCTGAAATGGTGAAGGCTATTTGAGGGGAAGACTTCAAGCACTGAGACCTGGAAGACACGGGGCATGGAACCGTGTAACACAGAGATTATTATATTAAAAACGACACATGTGAATGCTGTTTTTTTTTTGTTTTGAATACTTTTGTCGATAGATAATTTAGAAAAAGTTGTATTTTAATATTCACCCGCTCACAAAAACGATCAACTAATCTTGGAACGCATAGAAGATGGACCCTCTTTTTAATATCACAGTCGTTGACAGTATATTAAACGAGCCTAACATCTCTGCTAACCAGACGGACAACTACAACCAGTTTGTTCAGCCTGTCTGGCAAATCGGGCTGTGGGCTATCGCTTACTGCAGCATCGTCGCCGTGTCAGTGGTCGGTAACCTGGTGGTCATCTGGATCATTCTCGCGCACAAACGCATGAGGACCGTTACCAACTATTTCCTGGTAAATAAAACGAGCCTGTCAACTTGGGTAGTTGACAGGCTCAAAATATGTTGATAGAATTGTAGCTATTTGCATGAAATTAGGCTATCTGAAGTCTCGTTAAAATTGATGAGGGCTTAAACTGTTGATGCCACTATATGGCACGAGTACGAGTTTCCTTACGGGGAACCTAACGACGCTGACTCCCTCTCATAGTGTAGATTACTTCAGTCCTTTCGGTGCACAGGTAAAACCAGTTAGGGTTATTTTGGACCAGTATAGGGTCGCTGTGTGACTGGGTCAAAATGAACGAATGTGACAGATGTATTGTAGCTGAAGAGCAAATGTAACTAAACTCGCCTAGACCCCCTGCGACTAACGTAGGTCACCAAAATCTACAACAACAACAAATATTTTTTTTGTTGCACTTTAGGTCAACCTGGCATTCGCTGAGGCCTCAATGTCTGCTTTCAACACAGTGATCAACTTTGCCTATGCTGTCCATAACGAATGGTACTTTGGGACAGTCTACTGTCGCTTTCATAACTTCTTCCCTATAGCGGCTGTCTTTGCCAGCATCTATTCCATGACGGCCATCGCGCTGGATAGGTGAGTTGCAACATCACAACACGAGCAACATCGAGCACTACTCACACCTCTCAAATCTTGCAAAAATGTCGAGCGAACGCCTGCTGTTCCACTCAACTCGAGTGGGCACTGTGCGTGCGTGCGACGTGATGTCTGTGTGACAGTCTTGTGAGCTATGTTAGTTTCGTGTTATATGAAAATGAAATGAAAATAAAATGTTCTCAGTTTCAGGGAGCGGTGGGAATTGGATAGGTGGGAACAAATCAATCCGACAAGGGCGGGGTTTGAAAGAGCAAGCTCCTCCATTAAATTGGAAAACAAACCAAGGTGCCGCTTTGCACAACACACAATCCCCTGCGCTCTCAGAAACAATTTAAACAAACGCCCCTAACTTCTGGGAATTGGAGAGGCCAACTGGCATTAGCTTTGCATGATTAGCTTTAATTCGGAGAGATACGAAAATCCAAACAGACACTTCAGCGCAGCAGCTGGTATTAGGCCGCAAGACAGAAAGCTCGTAATTGTTAAAGCTCTCCCCGGATAAGACCCTTGCAAGGCACTACACAAATGCAGGCAATCAATTATGCCTGTCTCTCTCCTCCAACTCAAGCCATCAGATGCTGGCTTTAAATTCAAGATGGTAATTGAAAATGAAACTTGGCCAGTGGAATGGAAAAGTAATCAGGTTCCGAACAGAATCCCTGCTGTGTGTGTGTGTGTGTGTGCATGTGTGTGTGTGTGTGTGGCAGGTTGAGAGAGATGGAGATGTGTGAGAACGTGTTGTTGATGTGTCTGTCCTGTCCTGCATGTCCGTGTAAAGGTACCACCGTGTCTTGCGTCGTCTTGTCCCAAGAATCCCAGTGCCCAGTTTGACCTTGTGTTGTTCTGTGCACCTGACAATAAAAACGTGAAACTTGAAGGTGTCTGGTTTGCGGGTGTGTCCAGGTACATGGCCATCATCCATCCTCTGCAGCAGAGGTTGTCCTCCACACAGACCCGTGTGGTCATCGGCGTGATCTGGTTGCTGGCTCTTCTTCTGGCCTTCCCTCAGTACTACTATTCCACCACGGCTGTGCTGCCCGGGAGAACCGTCTGCTACATAGACTGGCCCGACTACAGCTCCCTCGACTTCCAGAAGATGTGAGTAATCACACATGACCAAGTGCTGCGTTTGTGCGTCCCGCGTGCGATACCGGGACGTCAGCTGGTTTGGGTTTGCCTCCCTGCCTCGTCTCTATTCCGGGGGGGGGGGGGGGGGGGGGGGCTGAACACTACCGGAGAAGCTAATTACAGATCATGTGTTGATGAAAATGAAGTCGTATTTTTCGGGGGGGTCGGCAGCTGTGCCGCAAAACCCCACTTCCTCTCTCCCACACTCTGCTGTCGTGCCCAATCCCAGCCTTCGTCCCTAGCTGCTCTCTCACGATTTGATTGAGACGATAAACAACAATGAGATCTGTGTGTGTGTGTGTGTGTGGGAGTAGGGGTGTGTGTGTGTGTGCGCGTGTGTCTGTAGGGGAAAGGGTGTGTGTGTGTGTGTGTGTAGAAGGAGGTGTGCTTGTGTGTGTCTGTCGGAGGAGGTGTGTGTGTGTAGAAGGAGGAGGTGTGTGTGTCTGTAGGAGGAGGTGTGTGTGTGTGTCTGTAGGAGGAGGTGTGTAGTGTGTGTCTGTAGGAGGAGGTGTGTGTGTGTCTGTAGGAGGAGGTGTGTGTGTGTGTGTAGGAGGAGGTGTGTGTGTGTGTGTCTGTAGGAGGAGGTGTGTGTGTGTCTGTAGGAGGAGGTGTGTGTGTGTCTGTAGGAGGAGGTGTGTGTTTGTTTCTAGAAGGAGAGGGGTTGGGGGGTCTGAGAGGGGCCTTGGGGGGGAGGGGCAGCTAGGGAGATGTTCCAGATGGTAGAGCTGAAGTGTCCTACATGTCCAGCTGATGTGAAGAAGATCCCTGAGGGGTGAGAGAGTGTCTGCCCGTCTCCTCACACGCCTCCTCTCTAGCTCCCCTCCTCTCCCTCCCCTGCCTCCTCTCCCTCCTCTCGCCTCCTCTCCCCTCCTCTCAGCCTCCTCTCCCCTCCTCTTCCCCTCCGTCCCCTCCCTCTCGCTCTCTCGCCTCCTCTCGCCCCTCCCCTCACCCTCCTCTGCTGGCCTCCTCTAAGCCTCCAGCCTCCTCCCTCTCTCCTCCCTCCTCTCGCCTCCTCTCGCCTCCTCTCCCCTCCCCTCCCCTCCTCTGGCCTCCTCTAACCTCCCCTCCCCTCTTCTCCCCTCCTCTCGCCTCCTCTCCCCTCCCCTCCCCTCCCCTCGCCTCCTCTCGCCTCCTCCTCGCCTCCTCTCCCCTCCTCTCGCCTCCTCTCCCCTCCTCTCGCCTCCTCTTCCCTCGCCTCCTCTCGCCTCCTCTCGCCTCCTCTCCCCTCCCTCCCCTCCTCTGGCCTCCTCTAACCTCCCCTCTTCTCCCTTCCTCTCCCCTCCTCTCCTCTCCCCTCCCCTCCTCTGGCCTCCTCTAACCTCCCCTCCCTTCCTCTCCCCTCCTCTCCTCTCCCCTCCTCATCATGTCTGCGAACCGATTCGAGAATTCGTAGGTGGAGCTGGTGTGAATTAAACTCCCCCCCTGACATTGTTGTCTTTCCGCTGCAGCTACTATGTCTGCGAGGTTCTTCTGATCTACTTCCTGCCCCTGTGCATTATGGGATGTGCATATCTGGTGGTGGGCGTGACCCTGTGGGCCGGTGAGATCCCTGGGGATTCCTCGGACCGCTACAGAGAGCAGCTCACAGCTAAACGCAAGGTACCACACACGCACACGCACACACACGCACACACTCACACACGCACACACACACTACTACTTGTACCTCCTCCGTGCCCTCTGCCAGGTGGTGAAGATGATGATCGTGGTGGTGTGTACGTTTGCCGTGTGCTGGCTGCCCTTCCATGTCTACTTCCTGGTGCACCAGTTCTTCCCCGAGATGTTTGAGGAGCGCTACATCCAGCAGGTGTACCTGGCCATCATGTGGCTGGCCATGAGCTCCACCATGTACAACCCCATCATCTACTGCTGCCTCAACGACAGGTGACACTGCCTGCCTGTCTATCTATCTGTCTACCTGCCTGTCTATTTGCCTGCCTGTCTATCTGTACGTCTGTCTGCCTGCCTTCCTTCCTGTCTGTCCGTCTGTTTATCCCTCTCTCCCTCTCTCCCTCTCTCCCTCTCTCCCTCTCCCCCTCCCCCTCCCCCTCTCTCCCTCTCTCTCTCCCTCTCTCTCTCTCCCTCTCTCCCTCTCTCTCCCCCTCCCCCTTCTCTCCCTCCCTCCCCCTCTCTCCCTCTCTCTCTCTCTCTCCCTCCCTCTCTCCCTCCCTCTCTCCCTCTCTCTCTCCCTCTCTCCCCCTCCCCCTCTCTCCCTCTCCCCCTCCCCCTCCCCCTCTCTCTCCCTCTCTCTCTCCCTCTCTCTCTCTCCCCTCTCTCTCTCTCTCTCCCCCTCCCCCTCTCTCCCTCTCTCTCTCTCTCTCTCCCCCTCCCCCTCTCTCCCTCTCTCCCTCCCTCCCACCTCCCCCTCTCTCCCTCTCCTCTCTCTCTCTCTCTCTCTCCCTCCCTCTCTCCCTCCCTCTCTCCCTCCCTCCCCCTCCCCCTCTCTCCCTCCCTCTCTCCCTCCCTCTCTCCCTCCCTCTCTCTCTCCCTCTCTCCTCTCTCTCTCCTCTCTCTCTCTAGATTCAGGGCAGGGTTTCAGCAGATGTTCTGCTGCTGTCCGTGTGTCGCTGCCAGCTCATACGAGGGACTGGAGCTCAAATCTACCCGCTACCTACAGACCCAGGTTTGTCTGCTATGTGTGTGTTTGTACGCGTGAGGGAGAAACAGGCAGTGAAAGAGAGATAGTGAGACATAGAAAGACAGTGAGAGAGAGTGACTGACAGAGAGAGAGACAGTGAAACCCTTCTACCATGTGGTCCCAGGTCAGTGTGTACCGGGCAAGCCGGATGGAGACCAGCGTGTCCATCGTTATCCAGCCCACAGACCTGGACCGTTTTAGGGCCGAACAGCCAGCCGGCACCCCTCTCAACTTCCAGGCCCCGGAGCCCACCTCGAATGGCTCCTCCCAGTCTACCAAACACAACTTGGAATCGCGTTCAAGTGCAAGCCTTGTGCATTAAGAGACTGGCTCTGGGTCCAACCTGGATGGGACAAGTTCAGATATCGATTGAGACTCACTGATAGTCCCCCCTGTCTCGTCATCAGCACGTGTGTTCTCTGTACAGTTCCAACCCAATTCTCCCGAATTCCAGAACTTTAGATACCTTGACCCTCCACTGCCCTGAGCAACAGAAATATCTCAGTGTCCAGTTATTAGGTTACAACTGTGCGCTGTGTGTATAGGGGCAGAATGCGTCTGTATGTGTGTATAAGGGCGGTGTGTGTGTGTGTGTGTGTTGGGTGAGCAGCAGCTGTTTAGGAGGATTACCCTCCTGCCCCTGACAATGTGTGGAGGGTTGCTCTGTACACCAGGCCAGACCACGAGGGCAGCTATAAACAGAACAGATGAGAGACAGAGAGGGAGAGAAGGAGAAGAAAAGAGGGGAGAGCGGGGAACGCTCTCCCCTCCAGATGCTTTTCCTCCAGCTCCTCTGTTCCACACAGTCCTCAGGGAGTCAGGCGGCTGAGCGGTTAGGGAATCGGGCTAGTAATCAGAAGGTTGCCGGTTCGATTCCCGGGCGTGATAAATTGACGTTGTGTCCTTGGGCAAGGCACTTCACCCTACTTGCCTCGAGGGGAATGTCCCTGTACTTACTGTTAGTCCCTCTGGATAAGAGCGTCTGCTAAATGACTGAATGTAATCTGTCCACACAGAGTAACAACAGGAAAACACACACATCGTGCAGCCAGAGGATCTCTGTTCTAGACACCAGCTGCTTGAAACTAGGCCCAGACTAAACTAGCATGCGTTTAACGTGCGTAGGGGGTGTTCGATAGTGACCCATACGTTTGTATGTGCATCATGTGAGCCTAGCAAACTTTACTTTACATGAAGTAGAGCCACAAAAACATAATAATAATAAGACTTTATTTATATAGCACATTTCATACAAGAATTGTAGCTCAAGGTGCTTTACATAAAATCATTAAGAGCCACAGAAACATGCGCATCAACGGCTCATTGGAGCTGTGAAAGAGATGTGCGAAGGGATATTATTCATGGAAGCAGTCAGACATGCGTCTGTAGCCATACTGGTATGTTTATGCATGAGTGTGTATGATGTCATCTTTATGTCAGTGTATGTGCTTGCGTCCACATCAACATACTGCTTGATGTCAAGGCTGAGATGGTTGCCAGAGTCCTCACAGACGCGTAGATCAGGCCAGCTGTGTGTGTGTGTGTGTCTGGTGTGTGTGTGTGTGTGTGTGTGAGGTTGTTTTGATCATGCTTGGGCTCCCTGTCGCACACCTGATTGAACAGCCACCAGCTGCTGCCCCCTGGAGGTCAGTGTGTGTGTGCGCACAAACACACACACACACAGAGACCCGTACACACACACACAGTCACACACAGAGACCCATACACACACACAACACACACACACACACTCACAAACCCTTTCACACATGGACACACAGCCAGGCTTCAGACAAGATGGAGGAAATGGACCATCACAAGTGTTGTTAATAGTTGTTGAAATGTAATGTTATTGTCAGTATTTGTGTTTACATGTGCTATATGAACAATGTGTGAATATTTGTATAATAGTGTCTTATTTAATGATCCACACACTATTGAACTGACTTGGAACATCCCTGTCTTTTACATACTGGACTAATGTATATATTTAGAGCTTCTGTTGTGTTTTGTGAGTAATGACATGAGCTGAGAATGCAGATCACATATTAAATAAATGTTTTTCTGATTAAAAAAAAATATATATATATTCTGTTGGTCTGGATAGAATCCGCGTTGTGAACTTTAGGAGGAAGGTGGACAGTTATGAAGAGAACACTGTCAAGTTGTCACTTCCGTTGTGTGTCATTCCAACTTGTGTTGACAGTTGGTGAACCGCGACACACGCGACTGGTTTTCTAAAGAGCTGCCTGATTTGACACAGGCTCTATTGTACTCAAATACAGATATGACATTGTGAACAGCCCATTTAACGTACAATGTTCTTAATGTGACGGAACTTGGATGAGGAGACAGACGGTGACAGTTAAAGAGAGATAGTGAAGAAGTGCAATGAAGAGACAGAGAAAGAAAGGAGAGAGGTGGAAGATAGCGTCAGGGTTACATTAACTTCAGAGCTCCCTTCTTTAATCGTATCGACATCTTGTACCATGGTCTATTACTTATACTTCAGTTGACTTCTCTAAGCACCTGGGCTACATTTGATGTCATGCGAACGTCTAAGGTTCGGACGGTTCCCCTATTCTCGGGGTTAGCAGGGGGAACCTGCCTCATTGCGTCTGTTTGATGTTGTCAATACGACTGTCATCTCGGGGGCACTTCAAGAGGGAGATTGACTTGGGTTCAGGCAGAGGGCAAGACGCACTGCGGTATGAAAAGCGGCGTCACGGTAGACAAACCTTAACATGAAGAGAGTGACAGTTATGTCTGTAGCCGTTCTGATTGTCAAACATACATCCACGTTGTATTAAACTGGCGCCATCTAGTGGCAAAACGTATACTGCAGCCAGACATGCCAAAATATTTTCACGGTTATATGAAGACAACCTGTTCACAAGGCTGAACAGTCTGTAGACCTCTGGGCTGTCGTCAGTCACACCTGGCTGCAGCACAACTACAGTTGGAGTGGCTAGTTTCGGTACACATTCATGCGTTTTGTCTTTTCACAGAACTGCATATTCTGTTAACAGAACTTTTACAAAAGGAACTATCAATACTGCACTGAACTAAGATCGCCTTTCCTGCACATGTTCACTGGTGTCTTCTCCTGTAAGAGGACAGCCCTGATTGGACAGGGAGAGAGGGGTGGAGAGAAGGGGAGTCGGACAGCCCCTCAGGAGAAGAGCAGGATCACATCCATACAGCTCTCTTTAGATGAGGTCACTAATAAGACTAGAAAAATCTAGAAAAACTTCTGGAGAAAGAAAGAGCAAATGCGTAACCTTACCAACCTGGCAGAGGAATTGGAAACCTCAATCAGCAACACGGGTCTTACATAATATCACACCTACCTCACATGTACAAAATGATAACTCGAAACCACCAAGGAATTACTCGAGAAACACAGGAATTTGAAGCTTGCGCACACTGCCCTGATATCTCTACATTCAACACCAGTGGTGACCCGTCTAAGACGCTAATCAGAAACACATGGTCCAACGTGTCCATTACGCAACTGGACACGTGATCCCGCTCTCCTACGGCTCACATCAGGTGACTGGTCAGGTGACTGGTGACTGGTCAAGACCCCAAAGAGGAAGAAACTCAAGACGGTGGTTGCCATAGTCACCAGTGTAATCACGATTGTTGTCATCGTTGGGTGATCAATGGCTTCATGCCAACCAAACTTATGGTCTTCAACCCAGGTTCTGATCACACAGGGCCTGTGTGATCAGAAGCCTGCAGAGCTTGATCCTTGTGTTCAGTCAAAATACGGACCAAACATTTGTACAAGATGTATACAGACCCATAAAAAAAAAAGACCAAAATGCATGTATTATTTACAAAGATTTTTTATTAATCGTCTTAAACTTTAATCATGTGGACGTATCCTAACATTACATTCATAAATCGAACCGGCCTTGTCAGAAACCCAGTGAAATGCACGCGAAACATTCAAATGCAGTGCTTCAATGAAATTACACTGGTCAAAAACATTCAAATAATTCCCTCATACTTAGTTTACACCAGATCTGAATGGATTCAGTGTGTTCTAGAAGTGATGGTATAAAAATCACTAGCAGGGAACATGCATCACTGCAGTATACCAGGCAGATAAAGGTCTGAGATGCATTTGGCCGTACCACAACTCCTTTGTAAAGGCACATAGGTGGACTAGTACAAAATCCTAATATAAACTATGGCAGAAATAGTCTTTTTCTGATGAAAAATATGAACTGCATAAATATCCGGCAACTCAATACTTGGGTCTGATTGCACGAGAAAATAAAATGAGATTAGTGTGATTGATGGCAGTCGCACTAATTTCTCCTACAAGTTATTTATCATAATACTTTACTGCGCTTCGTCTGAATTGAAGTCTAGGGCACATCTACAGTACTGCTCTCTTTCCAAACTCTGGCTTTTGCCTGAGAAAGCCAGCAAAAACCCTGGAGGCCCCAAATATCTAAAACACGAATTACCCTTTTTGGATACACAAACCCAGCTCCACATTAGAAAGGTTGTTTCTCCAACAAAAAGGGCCGTAATATTGTCACTATGGCTGCTGCCAAAGCACTGTAGGGAGAAGTACAAACAAAAATGGTCACTTCCAAAAACAGAACCACACAGATAAAGAGGCATATGGCATTAGACATAACCTACACTAACCATGAGAAGTTAACATTTGCTTTTTCGATAAAAAAGGTTTCCCAGATCTTCAAACACAGCCACTGATGTAGACGAGTGCTAAACATTGTATTTAAAATTACCGCAAACATGAAAAAATTCTCATTGTGTGGCTAACCCAATAGAAAACCATTCAAAACTGCCAAGTGCTAAACCTCCCACAAACCACTAGAATATTCCATCCCCTCAGTGACATCATCTGCAAGTGCCTCCTCATTGGCCAGTTGGACACCAGCATGAGGATTCCGACTGGTTCAGAGCAGAACAGAGTTCCAAAGCTAGACCCACTACCCTTGGAAGACAGTTCCGTGTTCTCAGAAGTTCCATTGCTCTCTATACACCAGTAGGAAAGAGCCTCAAACCTAGAAGAAGAGAGCCAGGTGTGTGGTCTGGATGAGGTCAGGAAGAGCGTTTCAGTGGTACGTGTTGAAGTCCCTTTTGTAAAAAGGCACCATCTTTGTGTTCATGTGTGTGGGTGTGCACAAGCGTGATGTCAGTCTCAGTCCACCCCACCCTGCAGGAGAGGGGTCTTTTCGCTGGGTGAAGAGTTTACACTGGCATCCAGGAGAGCATCACATGGTTTGATCTGTCAGTGTAGAGAGAGAGAGAACCCATAAGGAACAGCAGAGGCTGAATGTCACGAGAAAATACAAAAACGATAACAGGAAGCTGGTGAGGGGAAGAAAAGGTACAAGGTCATCCCAAACAAGCTGAAAACAAATCTTCCACAGAAGTCATGGAGGACCAGTCTCCCTCTGAAGAGTCTCTCTGCCCGGTCTTGACCAAAAGACTGATAACAGGTTGAGAAACTAAAGTAAATCAAGCAAAGCTGTTAAACGTTTACACGTGACCTCATAGGTAACAAGGTCAAACCCACAGAGCAGGTGTGTTTTGCAGTTGAGCTGCTCAACACAAGCTGTCACGAGTCACACATTCAAACCACTGCACACGCCCAAATGGAACAGTTGCACGTGAGATGGAGAATCCTTGTAGCCTGTGTGACATCAGTTCACGCCCTGAAAACACATTCGTTCCTCCTCCGGTGTTGACGATTAGGCAGGGAATTGGAGGACAGGTTGATGGAGGCCATTCATCGATGCAAGATTGTGTCAAGTAAAAAAAATAATGTTTTATCCAAAAAACTTATTTCTATCCCGAATTTACCTCCAAACTTAAGGATCAGTTAACCAAGTTAAGACAGTCTCAGCTGAAAGGTTCAGTGTAATGATTTTTATGGTATCAAATGGAGACTCAAACTGCAATTAAGAGTTGTCTGAATCCATTAAGCCGTTTTGTAGATGACAAACGTGACCGCGTGTTTGTGTTGTGTACTTAACACCCACCTGTGTCTTTCATGATAAATTTGTCCTTCTGTGTTTCATGGGCGCCTTTGGCATTTACAGTGTCTTTATCGGTCGCCTGGAAGATAACCAGAGATCAACCAATGCGAGGAGCCACAGATAATCAGAAGGTGATTGGAGTCGTGTAGGGTCAGGGTTGGTTTAAGCTGGTGGCTCATCCTTCAGCCAGGTGCGCGTGTGTGCGCGCGCGTGCTCATGCAGTGCAAGGTGTTCGGATTTAAATGCTGGATTTCGAGACTGGCCATGCGGAGGACACATGCAATTGGTTAAGGGTACCACCCCTTATGGACAATCATGACCAAATTTGACTTGGGGAATGAGATTGAGAGTTGATCAGCGTGTCGTCCAATCCCAACAGGATATTGCCTCAGGAGGAGATGATGAAACCATCGCTTCCACATCTACTTGGGAATCGATTAGGAACTGAATGGACTGACCATCTTGATTAGGTCGTCACAGACGCTTGCGATTGGCTGTACGGATCAGGGGAGGGTGCTCCAATTCCGGAGAGCCGACGTGGGAGAAACTCAACAGCGCCGCCCTCCAGACCTCAGTCTGAACAAACCACCTCAGAATCAACACGGATGGGGAAACTGTTGAGGCAAATCATATTCCTCAACAACTTCCTGATTTGGAAGATTGAGGGGGAAAAGAGGGGGCGGGGCTAGTGACTAACCCCTGGGTTCTGTATAACTGTCGACTCGAATTCTGGCGACTTTACGTTCTGCAAAAGAAGCACATTTGATCCTGAATCCCAGTGGGGCACAGGAAGCAGCACGGTCGGACTTCACCCCCGTCACGTCTGATTATATATCCAAGTCTACAATAAACCCACTTTGAACTAGATAAGTCACCGTTTACATTAAAGATGTACTCACATAACACGTCAGTTTGCCCCTCCTTCACTGATAAACATCCATCTTAGCCAATACAAACCTCCAATACTACACAGATAAATACTAGAACACGCAGTTCTGGACAAGAGCAGTATTTACACAACCCTTTAATCGCTGCTCTATCGCTTTCAGGAGACTTCACTGCCCCTTGCACTTCTGCTAAATAGAGCCATCACTGCCAGTCTCCCCCTCGCTAGTCCCCCTCGCTAGTCCCCCTCGCTAGTCCCCCTCGCTAGTCCCCCTCGCTAGTCCCCCTCGCTAGTCCCCCTCGCTAGGTCTGTGAGCAACTGTAGCAGAGGACTGTCCAGGAGGAGTAGTTAGTAAATGCATGCGGCACTGTCAAACCCAAATCAATGACAGCTTCCGTCCAATCTCTTCTCCCCTCACTTGTTTAGTAGTGGCAATCCTTCCATAGCGAAGAGCATCCAAATGCTGTTATACTAAACATGCACAAGGCCTGAGCACACGCATGCACATTCAAACAGTCCATGCCGTGTGTAGACAGTCCTACCTTGTGTCGAAGTCCCAGCAGTATAGCGCCTAGGACAGTGAGCAGGCCCAGGCCGATGAAGGTGTACTGCATGTACTCCATCACTTCTGGTAACACCACCAGGTTAGTGTGGAACGTGTCCAGGATGGGCCCGTCGATGTATCCACTCTGACAGAGAGAGAAAGACAGACAAGCAGACACACAAAGAGAGAGAGAGAGAGACACAGGTTATGGTGGTATCAGGGAGTCAGATGGCTGAGCGGTTAGGGAATCGGGCTAGTAATCTGAAGGTTCCCAGTTCGATTCCCGGCTGTGCAAAATGACGTTGTGTCCTTGGGCAAGACACTTCACCCTACTTGCCTCGGGGGGGAATGTCCCTGTACTTACTGTAAGTCGCTCTGGATAAGAGCGTCTGCTAAATGACTAAATGTAATGTGGTACTATGATGGGCCAGAGGTGGCTATATTAGAGAGCGACGTTAGGGCCTGGAATGATGACACGTCTGTGGGACACATACCTCCTCAAACCAGATCATGGGCATCACCACATCGGAGATCTTCCCCGTCTCGCTGCAGAGACAAAACAGGGTCACACACATGCACACACGCCTTCAAGCAACAGAACCAGAACACACCAGGACTGCAGAACCCTTGGGTCCTACAGGACCTGCTGGTTCTCAAAATCACAGCAGCTGAGTGGTGTCGTTGTAAAAGTTGTAAAGGGTCCAAACGTCAGGGGTATGGCGAGAGGAAGGATAAGGGGTGAGGGTTTGGTACATCAGAGTGGAGTTAGGCTGCCTTACGTGATTCCTGAAACGGTCTTCATGAATAAGTTGAGCTGCAGACGGATGGACACATTCAGAGGGATGCCAGTCTCCTGAAGAGGACACACACACACGGTATACTTCAGGACTCAGACAAGAGCGGGAAAGGATTCAGACAAGAGCGGGAAAGGATTCAGACAAGAGCGGGAAAGGATTCAGACAAGAGCGGGAAAGGACTCAGACAAGAGCGGGAAAGGATTCTCTAATAAAAAGATATCGCTTGCATACCTTGGAGGTTCTCCACAAACTGACCACTTTCCTTCAAGCTTGACAAATCCCCAGTGTTCAGTAACATGGCTTATAAACGCAGTTAAAACGGTGTGAACCACCAGATTCCCCTGTACGTCCTACTCTGCCCCAGTGTCATCGTCTGGAGGAAGATGGCTGAATAGACGCCCATTTTATACCTCCTATATTGTAGAGGAATTAAATCAATGGTATTATAAAATACTAAAAAAAAAAAAACACATTTGGAAGTTTAGTCAGGGCTGCCACACTGGACAAACATACCTGCCGTCAAGGTTCTCTTCCATCTCAGGTGAGATTGTTTTTCCAGAAGTATGGTTATGTCAGAAGCTACTTATCTACTGGCGATTAGCAAAGACACATTTTAGTACTGGTGATAAGCAGTTACAGACCTCCAGATCAGTGCAGTGTCAGTAACAACACATTTTCAACCACTGGTTGGAAATGGCCATTATGGGAGATTATTTAGACTGATGAAGGTTCAAGGTGAGTCTCCAGGCCTGCATAACCCCTCAGGCGTGTCTCGTCACTGGAACAGGAGTGGGAAATACTGGCTGTATCCTGTGTTATTCCCGCTATGAAACTCCTTACTGACATCTACCAGACTGAAACAATTCAGTAATTGAACATTTGCCTGCCAAAAGAAATGGGTCACCATGTTCCTGCAACACATGCCCTGCAATTCTGTTCTGATGGGAATATTTCGCTGAGACAAAACAGACAAACTCACAATTTAATGACGTGTGGCTTGACATGCACAAAGACAACTTTGGGCCCCTGCCTCTACGTCGTCAACACGATCTAAGGATTAACTGTTCAGCGGTTGTGGTTCTGGCTCGGCCCCCGCTGAGCCTGGATCTTCCCCAGAGAGGACCAGCAGTCTCCTGCAGTGTTTTAGCCGCAGTCTGTTAACCCAACTCTGGGGAGGTCTTCCAACTCTGGGGAGGTCTTCCTCCTGGATCATCGCATTCCTCAAGTCTATAACGCCCGATCCACTCACCTGGGAGTGACGCTTGCATAGACTGCAGGTGTGCATGCAATAACTCCCTAGAACTATATAACTCAACGAGCAACAGGCCTGAGCAGTTGGAACAATTGGTAGAGGGTTTGCCTGCAGCTGAAAGGTCCAGAGCCCAGAATCATGACTAAGATCTTATAAGTCGATTAGTTTCCCCAACGATCTGGCAAACGTGACTGAAGTTATGTAAACATTTTTGGCATGGCAGCAAAAATCACTTGAGGCCTTAGTATGATGTTCAACGATATTGTACAGTACTTGCAGAGCAACCATCAACATGCCACTTGCACTCAAGGGCATAAATGATCAAAAATCCCCCTAGTGTGCATCTGTGTGGGGGGGGGGGGGGGGTAAACACCTTAAACATAATTCCTTCCATTGACATAATTAGAAAACATAATTCATTCCATTTGATTGGACCCTGAAGGTCCAATCAAAACATGACAGCTTTGTTTTATGGTCAGTTGGTTTAGTGTGGCCATTCAGTTCATTACATTTTTGAGCCAATCTGACATAATGAATTGTAGCGTATCACACTGGACTCATTCATCTTCCAAAGTGTTGGGAAGTTGCTGTACTTGACTGGGACTGATTTGTGCAAATTTAAACAGTCAGGTATGCTATGGTCGAGTGTGCCAATCTGTCTGTGCATGGGTGAATGTAGAGCACTAAAATATTTCCGGGTATCTATCCACCTCAATCCTTTGAACCATGACTGGACAAACTAAAAAAAAATAATCTCAACTGACAGATAAGATCAACAACCGATCTGATAAGGGCCCTTGTTTATGCAACCAATTTAGATAATTTAGCCTCATTGCCCCATTTATGGGTGCATAACGCATTTAACCATGGGGAGTCAGGTGGCTGAGCGGTGAGGGAATCGGGCTAGTAATCCGAAGGTTGCCAGTTCGATTCCCGGTCATGCCAACTGACGTTGTGTCCTTGGGCAAGGCACTTCACCCTACTTGCCTCGGGGGGGAATGTCCCTGTTACTTACTGTAAGTCGCTTCTGGATAAGAGCGTCTGCTAAATGACTAAATGTAAACCATCAAATCATTATAAAAGCATCATTGAACTTGGACGTCCCAGCTGTGCTCGTGGGTTTAGGTGACGCTCAAGGCCAATCACAGTTACATACCACAACTTCAACAAATCTGAAGCCAATCTGTACCCTGTATCTGTGAACGGATTCAACGAAAAGTTTGGTCAGCTGGTCATTATCCTGAATAACCGCATCGATGAATGTTATCTTCTAAGCTGGACTGACAAACCCAATTAGAATATGGTCTGACAGATGAATGTGCTTTCCCCAGGACAGGGCTCTGGGATGTATGAAGTAAGTGTCTATGAAGTAAGTGTGTGAGAGAGACTCACAGGGTGGATGTCTATGAAGAGGCCATGCTCCTCCTCGGTGGGGTGCAGGCCCTGGACGTAGCTCTGCAGGATGGGGTCAGCGTTGAAGAAGTGAGGATGGGAGATGAACACCGGGGAGTCTGAGGAAGTTACACACATTAGGAAAAGAGAAGTTTGGTGCACAGACCGCCAATCTTTAACATTCACTACTAAAACACTGCTTTGGATAAGCGTCTGCCCACTGAATACAATGTTATGCAAATACCAATCGGGTGAAATCTTTTAAAAAATCAAGTCAACTTGGTCTTCAGGAATCTTTGTTTTGTATGCATATCCAATGTTGGTCAAGTGGAGCAGATACAATCTCTATTGTTTGTTGAAAACCCATGATTGGTTACAGAGCTCCTTCCAACTGTCCCTGTGTGTGAGTGTGTGAGTGTGTGAGTGTGTATACACACACACACTCACTATGTCTGCAGCTGCTGACGTTGAGGATGCCAGACTGCCGGCAGGGACAGAATCCTGCATTGGGAGCATAATCGCTTCCGTTGGCGAACAGGGTTGTGGGGGCCACGAAACGATACAAGGGGATCCCCTTCATAACGCCCGGTCGCTGGTACACCAACTCCATGGACCTCAAATAGGACAGGAGTGAGCAAGTGTAAGAAACAGTTTAAGATGCGTGTGTACATTTTGCATTTACATTTAGTTATTAAGCAGACGCTCTTATCCAGAGCGACTTACAGTAAGTACAGGGACATTCCCCCCTGAGGCAAGTAGGGTGACGTGCCTTGCCCAAGGTCACAACATAATTTTCACGGCCGGGAATCAAACCGGCAACCTTCTGATTATTAGCCCCATTCTCTAACTGCTCAGCCACCCGACTCCCATGTGTACCTGCAGGCGTCGGGACTGTAGAAGGGGAGGGTGGACTCCGGGGTCATGAAAGGGGGCCACATCTGTCCTGCTGTACCGTTGATCATGTTACACTGAGGGGTCTTCCAGTACGGCAGCTGAGAGGACGACCAGGAAAACACATCATCAACGCCACACGACCTCCTCATCTACGTCTAACCAACCCTCATTAGAGAGGCCTTATCGTCTGTTAGTCAGCCTTAATGCCTTACCTTTGTTAAACCATTCCACGAATCCACTTTATGGACCTTCCTTATGTCATCCCTGCCAGTGTGAATGGTGAACAGACCGGTGTTGGAGTTATTAAACTGAGGAAGGGAAACAAAACCACAACCACAGGATGGATACTTTTAGTTTCTACATTGACACGAGACACAATCATGGAAAAGGGAGCTTTTAAACCAACACCTGCTCTCGCCACCCAGCCGAGAGAGAGAGAGAGAGAGGGAGAGAGAGAGAGAGAGAGAGAGAGAGACCTCGAAAGAGAAAGTCCCTTGTCACTCACCTCGGAGAACAGGCCGAACTTGCCGGTGGAAGGCAGCATTCCGGGAAGCCACTTGTTGAGGAAGTCCACCAGCTTGCTGTCGTATCCCCACATCAGCTCACCCACCGGCTTGGACAGGAAGGGCCCTTCGTTGAAGGTCTTGAAGGTGGTGCTGATCATCAGGCGCACAGCGTAAGGCATGTTCTCCATCATGACTGCTGCCCCCTGTTGGTGGGAGGGGGGAGAACACACAGAAGAAGCACATACTGAAAGTGGGGTCCATTGGAGTGTATTAACACAAGGAAAGTGGATGACCAGTTGCAGACAGACTAAAAAGGACAAGTGTTTTATTTCCTTTCCTTAAACCAAAAAGGTAGCCAACACAGAAACAACATTGACAGAGCTAAAAAGGGTTTAATTTTTTTCTTTTCAGCAAACAAGAAAACGACAAGGGCTATTCCAAGTTTGAAATGTATTCAACAGAAGCTAGGTATACCAATTTCGAGGTGCATTTTGCGTTCTTACCAACACCAACATGTTGGGTATGGTGACCACGTCCGACTCATTCCCCGCAGACATGTCGGGCTCAAAGAAATAGGACCGATACTCCAGATACGACACCGTCTCGTTGGGGTGGAACGTGATGTTTTGCTTCTGAATACGCTTCCTGAAATTAGACAAATCTTGCTTTCAAAATGTTGTCCAATTCTGTAAGCATATATTCCCTCAAGGAGTGGGATGGCTGAACTATGTGGAATGAGAGGGGAATAAATTAAATGGAGGTGGCGAGGGAGGTCAAGTAGAACAGAACTGGAGAAAAGGAGGAAGGCAGAATTTGGTTTATTCGCCATGTATGTTATACAAACACAGAATTTACTGTGGCAGGGAGGTGCAAAACACTAAACATATACGAATCTTAAACTTTTGTTATTTTACTTAATTTAAATTTCTAAGAACTAAACAATCCAAGAATAAAACAATTTAGATTTAAAATAATATATAAAATAAGAATAAGAATGAGCAGCATGAGTGGTCAACATCAGTGCAATCAGATACTGAGATAAGGTGGCTTATGCATAGTGTAATTCTTTCATCTCATTTGTATTCAGCATGTGGCCATGTTGTACAATCGTGAGTTTAAGGGCTTTCGTTAAAATCTCAAGAATCCATGATGTTCTAATCAACTGTAACAATAAGCCCACAAAGTAAACTCCATACTCCCGCTTCTATGTACACAGCCAAAACTCCAGAACCCTTCTTCTGGATTCCAGAACCCTTCTTCTGGATTCCAGACTTTCTCTTCTATGGACTTTTAGTCAACACCACCATCTACCCAAAACTGTACCCCAAGGGTCAAGGACTCAAAACGAAATGGTACACAAACCATTAGGTTTCTATACACAGACCTTTGCCCTCTGAGTTACGATCTGTTTAGAGAACTTATAGGCAAAAGGGATGCTGCACATCTGGAGTTCTTGAAAGCAGTTTGAATTATTTACATTAGCCAGCAACACCCAAATTCCAAATACCAATTTGACAGAGAACAGGTCAACAGTCGTTTAAAACTTGTGCAATTTCTGAAAGAGATGATCATTTAGCATAAACTATAACTAAACTGGGTAAATGTCAGAAGCCTGGCCAACACAGATGTGACAAGGAAGAAGCTTCTATATTGAACGGGGTGCTTGAATGTACTCAAGTCCAAGCAACAATAACTAGACCGAAACGTTCGGTGAACCGATTCCTGGTCCGTTGTCGGAGGGTTTAAGGCAACTTATATATTTTATTGTACATCTTATTTAATTCTAATTTCACTTAGTACTGCTAGTTTATGTACCCTTAGTATAGATAGTCCACATATTTACATTTTAGGTCCCTATATGTTTATTGTATGCACCTTCCTGCCAAAGCAAATTCCTTGTCTGTGCAAACTTTCATGGCGAATAAATCCCATTCTGATTCTGATGAGGTGAATGTTGGGGATGACAGTTCTTTGCATAAATTCACATGTGACTCACTGAGCATAGTAACCCAACACCGACTGTGAAGCAAGCAAGCCCCGTCTTCCTGTAAACAGCACTGGGGAGGCAAACGGCTAAACCGTTTTGGCTCTAAAACTAAAGAGACCGGACATTTCTATTCAATTCCTCCTTCCCCTCGGGTCCGATTTCTCCTATCGAGTGGACGGTATGTACAGCCCCAGGTTAGGAGAGCCAGGGCGTCTGTACTGAGATCTGACACATGGATCTGGGTCTGCATGCTCACTGCTGCCAGAGCACTTCCCTCTCAAGACTGCTGAACTCACGGAACAACCCGCACAACGCCAGTACCTCGTTAGATAAGCGGAATGAAATTTCAAGCGGGAATTGTGTTAACATCGTTTTCGTTTAGGATTTTTTTTTACCTTAAATATTTTGATCTGACCTATCAGCCTAACAGGTTTGGGTATGTGGTTTGCATGCAGTCACCTGTAGACATATGGCCCTTTCTGTTCCACCATGGGCTTCTCTCCCAAGAGGATTTCTTTAGGGTTGAGAACGTTGAAGAAATAAACGGACATGTAGAAGGGAACTGGGACATCTTTCCACATCGTGTAGGTCATTTCATTACTCGGGTCAATCACTGTATTCTACGAGAGAGAGCGAGAGAGAGCAGAACAATTCGAGTAAATCTCGACAGAAAGTATTTTGACAAAGTTTAAAAACGTATTACATGGAAAATACACTGGGTCACTTTAACAAACTGCTAGAAAACACAATTGGTTAGGGTGTTCTTAATTCAAAAAATAAAACCAATGGTCAGAACGTTGGGTTGAGCTGTTGGTGTTGTTAGTGACTGAGCAGCAAAACTGAAGGATAAAACGAGTAGCCCAACCAGCAATGCTTTCCTAATACAGTCAACATAGCCTATTCCCTTAGCGCTTGCATAACTTTGTCTCCCATAATGTCTCTGGATTTCTTTATAGACTACTTATTTTAACTTCCTCGTGTCATTCCATCAGGTCCCCTAAAGGCAACTCATTCTATAGCAAAACGTATAGGTGGCAAGACAATGCAACCGTGAAGACAAGACCACAATATCCTGTTATGGAACTATTAAGAAAATTATGCGAAAGGTTAGTAAAAAAAAACAACAACAAAAAACACGCAGTCTAAAAAAAGTCATAGTAGCTAAGGTAGTCTATATTTTACTTACCTTTACAATTTGGTCGTCAATAATTACTGGTCCAACAAATACAAGAAGAGTCCCAAAAACCACGGTCAGAATCCCAGCGACTAAAAACCCAATAGCCACCTTCGTTCTGTCCACAGCCATGATCACTGATTGACTGAGTCTTCGAGCAAGTTCAAGTCAATAACGATTGATAACAAAACACAAACTGTAATGGATGAAGTCCACGGCTTTGTTCAGCGGCAAAGTATGGTTTGACACTGGCACGACAGGATTCAAAGTCGACAGAGTATTTTGAGTTGCCACTGCCACCGCACCTTCTACGTCGAAAAAACTTCCCTAACGCTCCCACTTACACAGAGGGTCTAACCTAAATGATTTGGATCCAGATGGTCTAAATTGGTCTTGTATCGGTGTTTTTATTAAGGTGATTTGGCCACACCTCCGGAGCGCAGAGATTTATGGGAGATGTAGTCTGTGGGTCCAAAAGGGCTCGCAGTTCAAGTCACAGTTTTATGTAATTGTGCAACTACAGGGCTGACACGTTGTATTTGTGCTACACAACAACACATAGGCGGCTATTATTATAACATCAACTAAATATAACAATAACAACTAAATTAAGTTGATTGCCTCAATATATAGAATGATAATAAGAGTAGCCCACCTACATTAGGTTTAAAACCTATACAAATGGACTGATAAGAATTCTAAGAATATGTTTGAATCCACAAACCTTCATTCATTGCAGGTCTTTGAGAAGGACCCATGACAAATGGGTTAGAGTAAAAAATATATATATATAATCCCATGTGAGCAGAAATGTCCTTAAAATGATTCCTACTTTTAGTCTGCTGTTTAAACCGGAAGTGGAGTGGTCATTTAAAACCGACAATCGTACACTAAACCACAGATTAGTGTTGATATTCACAGAGCCGACCACATCTTTATCCATAGACTTGGTTAATTTGGGTGATGAAGGGCTTTACTTTCAGTGAGCATACTCATGATCCGTCCGCAAGTTGGAGGGAACAGACGGTATAAGAAGTCAATTTTCTATGACAGCTGCTCATCTGACTATTCTGTGAAATCGCCGTTTCTGTACTATGCTGTAAGCGTCAAAGCAGGACTTGTTGTTTGAAAGGTTAATTGAGTCTGGAACAAGTTTTCTGTCACATGTCTTCCTGTCTAAATGCTTATGCAAGCATTCTGAGGGCACACTAAATAATAATGCCCACGCACACCCCAGTTTCAATCACAAGGGGTTCCGCCCAAGAGTTCCGTTAGGATCGGTTCAAACTATTTATTTGATCCACAAAAAGTATGCTATAGGGCAGAACATAGACTATGGACGCCGCGGTATAGGCATTGCAGCCTATTTGGTTTTTGAAAGACAAATGTATATAGAATAGAAATTGTATGTATTTTCCAGTTTCCGAACACTTATTCGACCTCTATTTTCACTTCCACATGTGATTCCTATTTCCAAGTCACAAGGCAGCCTATACCACACATGACACCTGATCACACACGATCCTGTGATGACACTTGGAAGCAACAGTAGCTTTAGGAATCCCTCCAATTTAACGTATTTAATATTGTATGTAAAGTGTGTCCAATTAGCAGACTCGATTATGATCAATAATGATCGCATCTTCGTTTTTTGTGATTGATTCAGTTGTGATCGAGGGGAGGATGACGGGAGAAGTGAACGTTTGAGACGCACCCCCGGTACGCTACTGCAGCAGTCAGCCAAGAGAGGCTAATCAACCTAATTCAGCCGACAAACTAGAAACCCCAAATATGACCGTCTCAGCTGGCCCCTTGGCCCGTCGGATGCCGTAGAACGCCCCCTATCTTCCTAAAACAGTTGTGCGTGCACAAAATAATTATAAATAGCCTACATAAAATACATTTTTAAAATTACATATTTATCACAGTTTCTTATCAATAAATCAAAACAAAGCATCGTCGTTATCTTTTAAAATACTTGGACACGATTGTCTCCTGCATCCACAACGTCGCTGTTACGTCAAATTAAAGCGCCCGAAACACGTGTGAAAGCTGCGGAGATGGCTGACAAGTTGCAGTTCCATGAAATGGGTTTGGATGATCGCCTCTTAAAGGTAAAATGTGTTCCCTGTCATTGTGGCTAAATTGTCCACTTAACGATGGAAACTAAAAACATTAACCTACTGAAAGAGAAAGAGGCAGAGTAATTGGCTGGCTTTTAAAATGAGGCTTAGCTCGTTAGCTAACTCGCCAGCTACGGTTAGCCAGCCAGCTAGCTAACTAAAGCAAGCGAATTAAATAACTTTACTACTTAATTATACAAGCCTAAATTAACACCAAGCGACGCCAATTTAAGCCCTACATATTTGCAATAAATCGCTGGTTTATATGGATTACATGCCATTGTTGGCTAGCCAAAAAGTTACTGGCTAGTTACACAACATAAGGCTCAGTTAAGAGGATGTAACCACAGTAGCCACTAGTATGATGTGTTGTATCATTTATTGCCATTTTTGTAATGTTTTAACTCAGGCGCTCGCAGACTTGGGCTGGGCTCAACCAACCTTGATCCAGGAAAGAGCCATCCCTCTGGCTTTAGAAGGAAAGGACCTTCTGGCTCGAGCCAGGACTGGGTCGGGTAAAACAGCTGCGTACGCCGTTCCTGTCATACAGCGGATCCTTGCCTCTAAACTGGTGAGACATTGTCCACAAGACATCATGTGAAACATTTCGATAAAGTCACCGGAGAGACGTATGCTTTGTTCTTGACATTTCAGCGTGGACATTTTACGTGGTTGCGCTAATACTTGTTGTTGCTCTTCTGTTTAGAATGTCCGCGAGCAGGCCGTGAGGGCTCTCATCCTGGTGCCAACGAAAGAGCTAGGCCAGCAGGTTCAGATTATGATTCGTCAGTTGACGGCTTTTTGCGCCAGGGATGTCCGAGTGGCTGACGTCTCCGGCAAGGCTGATCTGTCAGCCCAGAGGTCAGTCTTCAGGAACAACCAGGGGGCAGTTCTAAAAGCCTGTGTGACAGACACAGACAGATAGAACAAATTGTATTTATGCTCGAAAGGAAATTCTGATGTTACGGCACCTCCAATAAAACTGTATTCACAGTATTGCCTACAACAGTTTTTGAAACAACGGTTAGGGTAATATGGTAGACATTTGTATTAGAATTACAGTTTGTAATTCTCAGTTTCTTTCAGACTACTTAATTATACTTGTCCTCACAGCTATCAAAACGGTTCAATCGTCTAATTCGTGCTTGATGCTGACTGTTGTTGTGGGCAGGCCTGTCCTGATGGAGAAGCCTGACGTGATTGTGGGGACCCCGTCTCGTGTCCTGGCCCACCTGAAAGCCCAGAACCTGGTCCTGCACTCCTCCCTGGAGACCCTGGTCATAGACGAGGCGGACCTGCTGTTCTCATTCGGCTTCGAGGCCGACCTTAAGAGCCTGCTATGGTGAGAGGAACCGGTTTCAAGCAGAGTTTATCAACTGTGTAGTGTTTTCTGCCTACGCAGTTAGGAGTCAGCCATCTTAGGCCCTAGAACCTAGCCTGGAGTGACCTTCTCTAGTTTGCCTTGCCATCCCATAATCAATTTCCCACGACAGGACACAACGTCATTTTTTCCTTGCCGGGAATCGAACCGGCAACCTTCTGATTAATAGCCCGATTCCCTAACCGCTCAGCCATCTGACTCCGGTCATCACCCAGTCAGTCTGTTAACACATACTCTCTACTTTGTGTCCTCTTCCAGTCACCTGCCTAAGATCTACCAGTCCTTCCTGATGTCTGCCACATTCAGTGAGGATGTCGAGGCCTTGAAGCAACTGGTGTTGCATAACCCTGTAAGAGGAACTCGAACATGCGCCCCCCGTGTCTGTCTTGGTTTGGTCCCCTCCCCTCCTAACCCGTGTCTGTCTTGGTTTGGCCCCCTCCTAACCCGTGTGTCCCCCCCCCCCCCCATGTCTGTCTTGGTTTGGCCCCCTCCTAACCCGTGTGTCGTCGTCCCCCCCCATGTCTGTCTTGGTTTGGCCCCCTCCCCTCATAACCCGTGTCCCCCCCCCCATGTCTGTCTTGGTTTGGCCCCCTCCTAACCCGTGTCCCCCCCCCATGTCTGTCTTGGTTTGGCCCCCTCCTAACCCGTGTCCCCCCCCCATGTCTGTCTTGGTTTGGCCCCCTCCTAACCCGTGTCCCCCCCCCCCCATGTCTGTCTTGGTTTGGCCCCCTCCTAACCCGTGTGTCCCCCCCCCCCCCATGTCTGTCTTGGTTTGGCCCCCTCCTAACCCGTGTCCCCCCCCCCCCATGTCTGTCTTGGTTTGGCCCCCTCCTAACCCCCGTCCCCTCCCCCTTCCCCAGGTGATCCTCAAGCTCCAGGGCTCCCAGCTCCCAGACAGCAGCCAGCTGCAGCAGTACAGCGTGCAGTGTGAGGAGGAGGAGAAGTTCCTGTTGATATACACCCTGCTGAAGCTGCACCTGGTGCAGGGGAAGACCCTGGTGTTTGTGGGAGCGGTGGACAGGTGCTACAGGCTCAAACTGTTCCTGGAACAGTTCAGCATACCAGCCTGCGTGCTCAACTCTGAGCTGCCCGTCCAGTCCAGGTAAGGGGAGGCTAGGTGGGGAGGCTAGGTGGGGAGGCTAGGTGGGGAGGCTAGGTGGGGAGGCTAGGTGGGGAGGCTAGGTGGGGAGGCTAGGTGGGGCGGACGGATAAAGGTCCTAGTGGGTCACCTGGTGGAGTGTGAACCACATGTGCTGAGGCAGCAACGCAGCGGCCCGGGTTTGATTCCTGCTGGTGTCATTTCTGCATGTCTATAACTGTCTCATATCTATAACCGTTTCTGTTCAATGAAGCCACAAAAAAAGCCCCCCCCCCAAAAAAAAAAATAAAGAAATATATATTATATTAAAAGATCAGAGAAGACATTTCTCTGATTCTCCGCCCCCCTCCATCCTTCCTCTCCAGGTGTCACATCATCACTCAGTTCAACCAGGGCTTCTACGATTACATCATCGCCACGGACGAGCAGGGATTGGCTGATCCCACCGCAGCACCACAGACCACCGATGGGAAAAAGAAGAAGAAAAAGAAGAAGAACGCAGGGAAAGGAGGAAGGTAAAGTCAGGTGGCTGAGCGGTTAGGGAATCGGGCTACTAATCAGAAGGTTGCCGGTTCGATTCCTGGCTGTGCTTAAAATGACGTTGTGTCCTTGGGAAAGGCACTTCCCCCTACTTGCCTCGGGGGGGAATGTCCCTGTACTTACTGTAAGTCGCTCTGGATAAGAGCGTCTGCTAAATGACTAAATGTACTGTCAGTGAATAGTGTGTAATTTAGTTACCTAAGGTCCTGTACATTAAATGTTTTGTTTGAGCCTGATTGGATTAGTGTGTGGTCTCAGTTGAGGAGTGGTTTCGCGCCCCTAAAAGAACGGGAGGTAGCAACTCTTTGCGTCTGGAGTGGACTGCTTGTTAACCTCTGGATGTCGCTGCTTGCAGAGTCAAGGACAAGGAGTATGGGGTCTCCAGAGGAGTCGACTTCCAAAACGTCGCTAACGTCATCAACTTCGACTTCCCCGATTCAGTAGAATCCTATATACATCGAGTGGGACGGTAAATTAATCTGAAATATAAACAAAGGCTACTAAAATTTCAAGTGATGTGATTAAATCATTTCTAGGGCTACTCTAATACGGTCAAAATATTTTTATCTTGGCTGAGAAAAAATAATATTTTGTGTGCAGATTAAATGACTTTGCCCTGGTGTGTGTCCTCTCACAGAACGGCCAGAGCAGACAACCTGGGCTCAGCGCTCACCTTCGTCACTCACACTCAGCTGGCGCTCCTGAAGGAGGTGGAGGACGCCCTCACTGGAGGTACACACACACACACACACACAGACCGAGACACAACACACACACAGAGACATCACACACAGACCAAGACACACCACACACACAGACCGAGACACAACACACACACAGAGACATCACACACAGACCAAGACACACCACACACACACACACACAGACCGAGACACAACACACACACACACACAACAGAGAGACACCACACACAGACCGAGACACACACAGACACACACACACACACAGACCGAGACACACACACACACACACACACACACATTACACACAGACAGACCGAGACACACACACACACACACAGAGACACCACACACAGACCGAGACACAACACACACACACACACGCAGGTTCCTTTAGCTGGAAACAAATAGGAGAGTTAGGCGTGTGTTGGTGATCTCAGCTGATAGGCTGACTGGATCTTCTCTTGTCAGACAACGCTGAATCCGCGGTGAAGCCTTTTGGATTCAAGATGGAGGAGATCGAGGGCTTCAGGTACAGGTGTCGGGTACGTGAAGTCACGGATTAACTACACAGACGTGCCAGCAGATTACGGATTGAGACCTGTGTTTGGACGATCTCGCTGTCCCGAGTCATGTGTTCAGCTACTGTACTCTACAAACAAGCCTTCTGTGTGTGTCCACGTAGGACGCCATGCGGTCGGTAACCAAGCAGGCAGTGAGAGAGGCCAGACTGAAGGAGATCAAACAAGAACTGCTCAACTCAGAGAAACTAAAGGTGGGTATGATGAAACGAGCATGGCTATTATAGATTGTAGATTCCCAGGGTTTGAAAACCACGTAAACGCATTGTTTGCCGTATGCTTTCTGCAGTTGTATAGTTAGAGCTTGTAAATTGTACGAATTTAAGTTGAATGTTTCCTTCTCCAGCTTAGTTGAAGATGATGTTTTGTAAATAATGATTTTTGCTGACACTGATTCTGTCGCCTTTCAGACGTACTTTGAGGACAATCCCCCGAGACCTGCAGTTGCTGAGACATGACAAAGATTTGCACCCCGCTATCATAAAACCCCACCTGAAGAACGTCCCAGATTACCTCAGTAAGACATGACGCATGTAAAAACTACAGAACCAAATATTCAGCATAATGGAGGACTTAAAAAGATAAATGAAACGTGAACGTGGGGGGTCAGATGGCTGAGCGGTTAGGGAGTCGGGCTATTAATCAGTAGGTTGTTGGTTCGATTCCCGGCCGTGCCAAATGACGTTGTGTCCTTGGGCAAGGCACTTCATCCTACTTGCCTCGGGGGGAATGTCCCTGTACTTACTGTAAATCGCTCTGGATAAGAGCGTCTGCTAAATGACTAAATGTGAAACGGCTATAGTAATGTTGTTGATCTCTCCCAGTTCCACCGATGCTGAGGGGTGTGGCCAACTCTTTCTCGGGAAAGAGGAAGAGGAGGAGAATCGACAAACCAAAACCAGCAGGTGTCATAAAGACTCCCTTTAAAGTGAGTATAATTTGAGGGGGGGGGGGGAACTAAAATGTTATACGTTGTAGTTTTTCTTTTCTTTCTTGGAAGTGATGTGTGGTCTGTAAGTTGAATGTAAAAATGAAATGTGTTTTCACTTCACCTGCAGAAGAACCTCAGAGGCAAGAATCCCCTGAAGACTTTCCGCTTCACCGTAGGGGCCAGTAAAGGGGTTGGTCGAGGGGCAAGTAAAGGGGCTGGTCGAGGGCAAGTAAGGGCTGGTCGAGGGGCCAAGACCGCCAAACACTAGGCTTCAGTGTACATCAATAATGGAATTTTCAATATAAACTCAACAATGACATTAACCGAGGCAACAGCCTTCAGTCCATCTAGAGGCTGAAGGTACACCAGGAAGCTGTCATACCAGGAAGCTGTCACACCAGGAAGCTGTCACCTGGTCGTGTTGGAAATGTTTTGTTTGGAAGTGCCTTTCTCTGTGAACGCAGCATGTTTGAGTAACTGAGGATTCTGTGGTATACCTGGTAGTGGGTGCTGTCTAGGCCTCAGACCAGATTCTTTCTGCCTCAGTCCTGATGGAGTTTCCGATGCTGTTTTCAGAGTTGTGCTCTGGTTGAGAGTGAGTCTGCTATTACAGATTTTGTATTTAATAATAAATGGTTCACATTTGTATAAAATAGTACGTGCTCTTAAGTGTATTAGCTATTTGTCTCGCCTCAATTCTTTGAGAATCTCTTTTGGATTTTTGAAGAAAATAAAACAAAATGATGGTATCGTTTGAATAATTTATTTAATCGTAATGACAATTTCAAATTGTTTCACGTGTAATACAATGTATGGGTAAAAGGATTGAGAACATTTGAAACGAAGTAGAAGACAAAGCAAACATTTCTCCATGTATGGTTTGTACTCTGGTGAATACACCGTTATTTATGGCTAGATTAAGTAGATTTAGAAAAAGTGGCACGTTTAACAAAGAAGGCACAAAGATAGGTAGATAAGCCTGCCGGAACAATTAGTTTAACAAGGTAACCCCTCATTTATACAGATATATATATAAAGACTACTTTAAGAAACATTACCATTTAGTACACAACAGTTGCTGTCTGCATAATAAATATGTGATCAAAGAACCAAACTCTCATCTTACATTTCAGATGTTGGGAAATGTCCATTGCCTTGTTTGAACCATTTCTCACACATATGAACTTAATACGGCCCAGATGTAAATCATGTAAATCACTCACACATTTAAGGCTTCAGACGCCAATCTGCATGTACACAGTAGGCAACTGGTTTCTAAATCGTGTACTTTTACAACATCAGGAATGTCTAGAATTCAGCCAGTAGCAGCTTGATGCACCTCGCAATCAAGTCACATTCATCTTGTTGTACAAACTGGTTACACAAACTGATCATCCCACAATTTTCAATGAACAGCGCTTAATTGAATCCCAAATGCAATACTGAACAAACCACCATCACATCTCATCGCCATTAGACAGGTACACACAGTATAGGTACAGGTAATCTTTGCGGTAAGATCCCTCACCGAGAGCTTTGACATACGCGGGCTATCAACTCGCAGGTCTGACAACCGCGCGCGCACACCCGCTGCTCAACGAGGCAGCCAATCAAAGCACAGGACATTGGAGTGTGTTCAAAAACAGGGAGTTCAAACCAGAGACAGACAGAGAGAGGAAGGGGAAAGGCATCAGTCTAGAGTTTGAAGCCTCACTTTCACACGAGGACGTACAGCTACCAGACACCAACATTGAGATTGACCCTCTCTGTTCCTCGCACAGCCCCGCTGACTCGAGGCATGTTCAGTGAGACCAGGGAGAGAGACCAGGGAGGGAGACCAGGGAGGGAGACCAGGGAGGGAGAGAGTAGTGAGACAGGAGGGAGGGTCCAGGAGGTTCAGATACGTCATGACTTTGTCACATGACTTCGCAGCAAGAGTTCTGCTTCCGTGCCTGTGGCAGACACACACACAGAGGACGTCAGACTTCGCACCTTGTTCGAATTGATCCAAATAATCTTTCTGTAACTCTCTTTACAATCAATGTCACAAAGGGCTTCACAGTGCCCAATGGGTCAACAATAGAGGTTCAACCTACCTACACAGAAAACTAAGAAAAACTAGAAATGGTCTGCATGATGGTATGGTTACATATTCACACCTGGAGAGTGAAATTAAGAAATGTAATCTGAAAGGGATCTTGTGCTTACGGTCTTGTAGAAGGCTTTGGACTGGTTGCCCAGGTGTTCCGACTTTTGCACCAGATCATCCAGCTTCTCCCCTCTCTCCAAAAGAGACTCCATAGTGTTGTGCTGAAAAGAGAGAGAGAGAGAGAGAGAGAGAGAGGGAGAGCGAGAGAGAGAGAGGGAGGGGAGAGAGGGAGAGAGAGGAGAGAGAGAGGAGGGAGAGAGAGAGAGAGAGAGAGAGAGAGAGAGAGAGAGAGAGAGAGAGAGGAGAGAGAGAGAGAGAGAGAGAGAGAGGGGGCTGTCAGCCGACCAAACACACTACCAGGCCCGGGGAACCACACTGTTTACGTACGGCAAAGCAAACCAACCAGAATGATTTTGGTTTCGTCCAGTTCAGCTTGCACTTTGCTCATGGCATCCGCTTCTCTGGGATTCTATAAACACACAACCGCAGGGAGCTTGTTCACGTACAAATATGTTGTTTTGAACTCTCGAGTATATATAGAAAAGTAAAGATGAATCACAGATGGAGTTAGATATAATGGAAGCACATGCAGCAACTAGTCTGACTTGTATAAGAGACATGGTAGACCTGGTACTTGGCCAGATAGCCGTCTAGGGCTGTGTATTGGATGGTGTCAGGAGATCCAGAAGGCCAGTCAATACTGCCCACCTTGCCTGGAGAACTCCTCTAGGACCTGGGAGAGAAGAGATCAGAGCATTACAGGACTTGGAGAGGAGGAGTCTACCGCACTGGTCACACAGCGATGCACAATTATAATCCCTTAACGCTCTTCTCTGTAAATCCTCGCCCATGCTTTGTCAACATTCTGAGATAGATTTACGCTATATATAGAACATGTTTATCTGTAAATAAACGTTGTGCTTCCTAATGGCTTCGCGATAAAGACCTGTAAGAAGTTCTATGCTACAGTAATGCCAAATCACATGACCATGACATAATAACACCTCTGGTTGTTAGCCAAGCCTCCGGTTAGAATAGCCCCTTCAGTTGTTTAGCTGTTGAGAAGTGAAAACGTCACGTCTTACCTTATCTAGTAGGGTAAAACAGACTCTCGAGGGGTACTCCCCATCCGCAATCACCACAGCTCCAAGGTTGTCGTTCCGCACATAAACATGACACAGGTACTCTGAGAGAAAACACACGGACGTTTAGACTAGGCGGTTACTCAGCAAGGTCCTGGGTTCGATTGCCTCTTTGAGTTTGCCTGCTGCAAAACACATTGCGTGTTTTCGACAGTCAAATTCACTAACCTTGTTCTTTGACCGAAGCTCTACTGCCAACCGATGATCGTTCCACTATCAGTGCACTGGTAAATGTCATGAATTCCTGAACACTGAGACGTACAAATAAAAAGAATGTGCTGGATCAGGATATTGTCTCTACCATGTGTCGGATAATTATCCATCATCCAAAAGACTAGAATATGATCGCAATATGCCATATGCTACCGATAACAAAATACGATACTTGGAGCAATTTGTCAACTACAACTAATTCCTCGCAATTTGGCGAGGAGACACGAATTAAAGACTCACCTGGACCGCTGGAAGAAGCTGAAGGATGACAGGTCATAAGCAGCCTTGAGCAAGTTGGACTTGGTGGTCCCCTTGTACAGCACACTCAGACTGTACAGTTTCATTCTGTTTTCTGAAGCAACAGGGAGAACATGCTTAAAACAACTTGGCTGACATTTTTCAGTCGGCGTTTTAGCCAGCTGATGAGTTCGTGTGTATTTACTATTCATGTAACTCAGTGTTATCTAATTATATGACAGTAGCACTGGGCAAGCTAGAACTACTTTAACTGGTACACGAAACACGTATCTGTTTTAATCATAATGTACGTACCTTGTTATTTTCTCTTTCCAAACTTGACCCCCTGTTTTATACCGAAAGCGAGACCAACTCAGACAGCGCTAGCGGGTAGTAGCTAAACTTGTGGGTAAGCTAACCTAACAATAGCTACCTGTGGAGTTTCAGGGAAATACTTCGTTTGCTGGGACGGGTGTTTTGTTAGATTAAATAATTCGATAAAAAAATATTTTCGCGTCAAGGTAGTCTTTTTCAACAACAAACCAAATCGAAATAACTTTATATCGCTGAAGCTGTCGTTGTGATTACCTAGCATGCTCAGCTACCAAGCTCAGCTATGTACAAGACTTCCAATAGCATTATGGCATAGCCACATACCCCGTACTTTTTGCGCATGACAGGAAGCGGTAACTCGTTTGACTGACCGGAGGATTTGAACGTTGGCGCGGAGCGAAAAAGGACGGACGGGTAACAACACCGTACGTAAGTAAACTGGGTTACACAACTTTCACACGCTTCAGTTGTTTCGCCACCTGCAAAGCTATCCATTTCTATGTGCATTCTTTCACAAACGTTGGGTGAATACTGCTTTTGTAACTAGTACTGTAGTACTAGCCAGCCAGCACTAACTAACTGCAGTGTAGCTAGGCTACAGTACTAAACTGGTTACATGATTCAACTACTGCCATTTTTAGTGAGTAACTAACTACTACTAGACAAGTTAGCTAAATATGTGAATTGTCTAGTGTATCTTATGTTGAGCAAGGAGGAGGAGAGAGGTTGCTTTGAATTTTCCTATTATTTTGATGGCGTCATTTGATGTCTTTACCGGTGTTCTGATCGTGTTGCTAAATCTGGTGATAAGTTATACAAAGTGGCTAAAACTGTCCGTGGAGGCACAAAAGCACAAACAAAGACGACTTCTAACGGCTACTCGGGTGCACAAAGTAAATCCATTCATGTTTTTTCTTTCAGGGACAATGAGTCATTGCGAGCTGGAAGCCGTAACCCAGCATATAAACGACAGGATTGTAACCATACGACGGGTCTTGGAACTGAGAATAATTGGTATAACGTTACTGGCTTTCTTACTGTACTGATACTGATGGAAGCATGCCTTGTTTGTTTGATGTAAAACGGACATATATCCGCTTTGCACTTTTCTATATTAGGTCATATAAAATGTATTTCGTTTTCTTTGAATATTAAGCGAAAGATGCGGAGAAGGGTCCTATTCTTAGGAAAATTGGGCAAGGAATCGTGGCAACAGATGGCCTCCTTGATCAGTTTGAGAAATGTATTGGTCGCCAAAGAGACCTCCTGACGCATTTGAAGGTATGGCTTTCATCACACTGAGTTTTCGTGTGATCCATCTATCCCAGACTAATTATTTCAAAGTATTTCAGTTCATTAAATGTCTTCTGATGCCGGTAATGATTGACATTTCACAGGAGCTTGAGGAGTTCTTCAAAGAGGACGTGAGGAATTGCAAACATCTGAAGGACAACATGCCCACACACATGCCTAGGAAGGGACAGCCAGTAGTCATGTAAGCACGCTAGGTATTATACCCACTACACCACATACTATATACTTGTGCTTATGCACTCTTTAAATGTCGCTTGGATACATGTATTTGAATGAATGTAGAGTAGGCCCTATATGTTTTTGTGATGAAGTGGCCATACATGTTTTGTTAGTGACAGTGATAGTGTGTTTCCTGAACATGTGCAAACTGTGTCAGAGTGTTCCGACTACAGAATCAGAAAGGGTTTTAATCGCCATGAAAGTTTGCACAGACAAGGAATTGACTTTGGCAGGAAGGTGCATACATTAAACATATAGGAATCTTAACTTAAATATGTGGTCTAACTATACTAAAGGTACATAGTCCAGCAAATACTAAGGGGTTTAGAATTTAAATAAAATATACAATGAATTATAAAGTAGCCATCATTTACAATATAAAAATACAAATATTACAAAAAATACAAATAGTACAAAAGATACAAATTGTGTAATATAGTACAAATTGCAATGTGTTTAAAGTCATTCAAGTCAGTGTGAGCCTTTGGCCTTGTTGAAGAGGCCAACAGCGACTGGAGGACTTAGTTCCTCTCCTGTGTTTCGTCTTTTGTGTCGTGTCTCAGTGGAGATGCGCCTGCCTTGTGTCAGACTGGACCCCTGGATGCACCCCCCCCTCAGCCGGAGAACCCCAGGAAGACCTCCAAAAACCACATCAGAGAGATGCCGTTCATCACGATAACAGAATTTGAGAACATCCCTCCGTGAGTCCCTGTCATCGATGTCCCCAAACACGCATTATGTACACTGAATATATCCCCAAACACGCATTATGTACACTGAATATATCCTCAAACTTCACATTAGCAAAGACTACTCACTGCTAACACCGTCTAGACCAGTGGTTCTCAATCGTTTCGGGCTTTAGAACCCCCATTTCCTGATTTCCGAATCCAAGTACCCCCTATACCAGTATACTTGTATTGTATAAAAACATATTTACACCCACATTTTCATGATGCACTCTCATATTTTCCCACTTTCTCTTACCTACCCCTAGGGGTTACGTGTACCCCCATGTGAGAAACACTAGTCTAGATGGCCTTGTGAGATTCCGTTTCCCTCCATGCCACACGTCCACACTGAGACACGACACAAAAGACGAAACACAGGAGAGGAACTCAGTCCTGCAGTCGCTGTTGGCCTCTTCAACAAGGCCAAGGGACTTTAATGACTTTAAACACATTGCAATTTGTACTATATTACACAATTTGTATCTTTTGTACTATTTGTATTTTTTGTAATATTTTGTATTTTTTATACTGTAAATTATGGATACTTTATAGTTTATTGTATATTTTATTTTAATTCTAAATCTCCTTAGTAACACTGTGCCCCTCCAGGTACATGAAAGGTCGCATGACGTTTGAGCAGCTGAACGGCGCCGTGCAGAGCCTCAACGCAGCGGTGACGGGGAAGTACAAGATCCTCCAGCAGAAGACGATGAACAACGTCACTCGCAAGCTTCACCAGCGCTTTAAGGATGAGGAGACCAAGGACACTAAAGGTGGGGTCAGGTGGCTGAGCGGTTAGGGAATCAGGGCTAGTAATCAGAAGGTTGCCGGTTTCGATTCCCAGGCTGTGAAAAATGACGTTGTGTCCTTGGGCAAGGCACTTCACCCTACTTGCCTCGGGGGAATGTCCCTGTACTTACTGTAAGTCGCTCTGGATAAGAGCGTCTGCTAAATGACTAAATGTATAAAATGTGAAGAGGTCCCAAGGGGCTGGAAGTTTCTGTACATTTTCAGGAAGTTTCCATAGGAATTTCATCGCGAAATGTTCCTTTCAAAAGAAAACTGCTGCTTATTTTGCCTATTTTTATAGGTATTGAATATATACACTCACTGAGGATGTGATCTATAACAGGAGATGCAACCTGCTCTGTATGCATGTGTTGCGTGACGGTAGTAATACTTAACTGAACCTTAGCCCTAGCAAAGGTTGAATCATTCACCTGTCTGACACCGTGTGTCACGGCTCTTGCGTCAAAGGACGGTGTCTCGCTGACTCACGCGCGTGTTTCTCTCCGAAAGGTCAGCATTTCGTGGTGGAGGCCGACATTAAGGAATTCACCCAGCTGAAGGTGGACAAGCGTTTCCAGGGCATCCTCAACATGCTGCGTCACTGCCAGCGCCTCCGCGAGCTCCGGGGAGGAGGGATCACCCGCTATGTCCTGCTGTAGGCCGCGAGACGAGGAGAGGAGGAGGAGGAGAGATGGAGAGATCCAGGAGGGAAGGAGAGATGGATGGAGAGATGGAGAAGGAAATGGGGAGAGAGAAGGAGAAAGAAACTGAGACTCTTGGGAAGATTTTTCAACATTTGGTTTAGGTTGTGTGAGAAGTATTATCTGTAAATCAAAGATGATTGGATCTACTATAGTATCCATGTGATGATAAAAGGAACTGTCACTGCTCTATGTAGATGTCAGAAATAAATTAATTTGTGAAATAGTTTTTCTGATTTCTGGGGTTGTCTTGTCATTTCTAAACATGGTTTCGCATCAATTATTCTAATCTAGACAGCTATATTTTCTTATTTGGAACTAGTGTTCAAACGTTATATAGCATATCTTTGTCTGCCTTATAAGGCAGCAAATAGCTTACTGTAATTACACTTCTTTCTGTTCTTCTGTTTTCAAAGTTAATTATTTCTGACTGCAGTTATACTTCACCTCATACAGTATAACACTTCGTGATACATTGCGTCTGTTACCTCACCTAGTAGCGAGAGAAGAGCTATGTCACATGCCTTGACACTCCTGGTAAGAGGTGATTTTTGGTGTTTTGTGAAAAATACTTTGACGAATCAATGTTCAAGCTTTGCTAGTAGGAGCTAGATGTGATGGTTTACACGGCTGTTTTTTGATGATGTTTCCCATGTTCGTTACACAGAGCGAGAGCCCTGTTCTAATCGTTGCGATTTTTGTCACCGGGATTGGTGGGACGTTCCAGTATGGGTTTCAAATTTCCGTTATGACTTCACCCTCCTCTGTAAGTTAAATGCTCCATAATACATTTTATAAATTGTGAATTAGATACACAACATTCCAATAGCCTACTCCACTCTTAATGTCTTTGTCAAAGCGAAGGAGGGCCAAAAAGATTAAAACTATGACTTAAAATGTCAAATGAACTGCAGAAGTGAAACTATTGAATGACAGTGCGGCCGCGTAGTTCATTAAGGATCTGGTGAACGCAACCTGTGAGCAGCGGTACGGTCTCTCCCTGGAGCCCCAGGAGATCAACCTCATCTGGTCTTTCCTCGTCTCCGTGTTCTGCATCGGGGGTCTCCTGGGGACTCTGTGTGCTGGAAAGCTAACGGCAGCATACGGAAGGTAAATACCATAACAGTTCCGACACTTTCCAACGTAAAAGGAAGGTGGGTGTTACGACAAATTACTTTAAATGTTTGTTTTTTATCATCCAATATGGAATCACTGCCCCCGCTCTGCAGCTAATTGGGGACGTGTCCCTAATGTCTGCCGCTAAACGTTTATGCCCATTGTTAAATTAGCCTCCTGTAAATCAGCATTGCTCTTTGTGTCTTCCCCTCAGGAAGAGATGCCTGTTGTTGAACAACTTTGTGGCCATTAGCGCTGCTGTGCTGATGCTGCTCAGCAAAACGGCCATGTCGTTTGAGATGATCCTTGTGGGACGATTCCTGTATGGCGTAAATGCAGGTAACCGCCCCGAGTCAAGTTAAGAAACTGCATCGCCGATATGTAGGACATGAGCACGGCCCTGCGACCTAATCAAAATAAATAAGATAATAGAGAGGGGGAGCAAAATTGTAGGATGTATTCAGCCCCAATAAACACTTGCTTTTAAAAATCTATTTAAACTCAATCCTCAATTACCAGTTCTATTCTACAACAGTATGTTATATTAGCGCTAGTGGAAATTAACCATGCTACTACATTTAACTTCCTGGAAATGAATGTTCCCCATATGCGTGTGTGTTGTCTGTGTCTGTGTGTGTGTGTGTGTGTGTTGCATGTGTGTGTGTTGTGCAGGTGTCAGTCTCAGCGTTCACACCATGTACCTGGTGGAGTGCGCCCCCAAGAGGCTGAGGGGGATGGTGGGCGTGTCTGTCGCAACCTTCGTCTCCCTGGGGAAGTTCTGTGGTCAGCTCCTGGGACTCAGGTGAGCTGGGGGTCGAAGGTCAACTGAGGGGTTAGCCGTAAGGTAGCTATCCGGTGATTTGGAGGCCATCTGTGAAACGGAGTCTTCTGTTCAGGGGTGTCGGTTTGTTTTCAAATGTGGACAGCTTTATTAACAACTGAGGATGCGGCAGTTAAATATAATTTTCATAAATAAATAAAAAAGGGTCTGGGAGGGGGGCAGATTTGCAGTTTTCCAAACAGCAGGTGTGACACATACCTCCCATGTCTGACGACCCCTAGTCTCCTGGCTCTGTCTGTCCTGTTCTGTGGACTTAAATGTGGGGAGTCAGGTGGCTGAGCGGTTAGGGAAGCGGGCTAGTAATCAGAAGGTTGCCAGTTCGATTCCCGGCCGTGCCAGATGACGTTGTGTCCTTGGGCAAGGCACTTCCCCCTACTTGCCTCGGGGGGAATGTCCCTGTACTTACTGTAAGTCGCTCTGGATAAGAGTGTCTGCTAAATGACTAAATGTAAATGTTATGCCAGGTTGCTTTGCGTCGTCTCGTCCTAAGAATTTCAGTGCCCAGTCTGACCCTGTGTTGTTCTGTGCATCTGACAATAAAAGACTTGACCTTGTCCTGGCAGTGAGCTGTTGGGGACGGAGACAGGCTGGCCTTGGCTCCTGGCGTTCTGCGGTGCCACGGCGACGCTCCAGCTCCTCACCCTGCCCCTCCTCCCAGAGTCTCCCCGCTACCTGCTGCTGGACAGGGGTGACCGGCCGGGCTGTGAGAAAGGCAAGCATCAACACTGTGACAAGGGACATTTAACATTTACATTTAGTCATTTAGCAGACGCTCTTATCCAGAGCGACTTACAGTAAGTACAGGGACATTCCCCCCGAGGCAAGTAGGGTGAAGTGCCTTGCCCAAGGACACAACGTCATTTGACACAGCCGGGAATCAAACTGGCAACCTTCAGATTACTAGCCCGACTCCCTCACCGCTCAGCCATCTGACTCCCTGTGTTTACATGTGTGTTTGTGTGTGTGTATCTCTGTGTGTCTGTGTGTGTGTGTCTACGTGTGTGTGTATCTCTGTGTGTGTGTGTGCGTGTCTCTGTGTGTATCTCTGTGTGTGTGTGTGTGTCTGTCTACGTGTGTGTGTATCTCTGTGTGTGTGTGTGTGTCTACGTGTGTGTGTATCTCTGTGTGTGTGTGTGTGTGTAGCCCTCCGCAGGCTGTGGGGCAGCAGGAGGGACCACGGCGGGGAGGTGGAGGAGATGCTGCAGGAACACGCCGCCCAGCAGGGGGTCCGCACGCACACGGTGCTGGAGCTGCTCCTGGAGCGCAGCCTGCGGTGGCAGCTCGCCACGGTCCTCGTCACCTTCTCCGCCCTGCAGCTGTGTGGCATCAACGCTGTGAGCCACGCCCAGCGCCCACATCGAAGTGCTTAGTGGTTAGAGGTTTTTGACCGCGGATCGAAGGGGGTCGCAGGTTCAAATTCCGTCTTGAGAAGCGTCTGCTTGATTGAGACGTTGTTGTCATCCCTGTGTACTGTGGGTGTGTGCGGTTCTCCTCTCCAGGTGTACCTGTACTCCTTTGATGTGTTCCGAGAGGCGGGTATCCCCGCCCACCAGCTGCGTCACGTCGCCTTGGGAACGGGGCTGTGCGAGATCTCCGTCTCCGTGGCTTGCGTGAGTCAAGGCAAAACTCGGACGCAACATCTCTCTCCACCCCCCCACCCTGCGGTCCTACGGTCCGGCACTGCAGTTCTGGACAACCATTGGACAGTGTTCACCATCGGAGACCAATAATTCGCAAACAAGTTATAGCTTAGTGGTTAGAGGATCTAACCTGCAGATTGAGGGGTTGCAGGTTCAAATCCTCTTCTGTAGGCTTTCTCTTGTTTCTTTCGTAGACACACTGGCCAAGTACAACTCACTGGTTATTGTGGGACCACAGCGCCCCCGT
>CM042865.1:11619990-11649990 GCA_023658055.1 Thaleichthys pacificus
GTCTGAACTGTACCAAATATCTACGGTCAAAAATAAAATAATTAACATTTTAACTTGTTTTAGAACTGTTTTTATTGTAATACAATATTGTTGTATATTGTAGACTCTCTATATATAGTTACAACAACTTTCATATGCTAGTTTAGGAAACTGAACCTTGTCACGGTCGCATTTCGGTAGTTCGACGCGAGCTCGAGCCAAGTGTTCTGTCGCTGCGGGTGTGCCCCCCTGATAACACAATCTCCGTGTTCAAAGCCAGTTTCTCGCTCTCACTGCGTGTGAGCGTTACGCGCACGAGAGGGATGCGTGCGTCCCAGAGAGACCCGCACCCTCCTCGCACTCCACCCATCACGGCCCTTTCACAGAGAGTTGTTTACTGACGACAGCGAAGGGGGAACCTTGACGTACAAGGTCTGCGTAATTTTGCAACTTGAAATGCATCCGCACTTAGTTTTGAGGTGACAGTTGTCCTACTGTTTGAAGGTACCGTGCAGCTCTGAAATGGGCAGCCTTGGGACAGAATCTGACACGGTAGCGATCATGGAGGAACCGTCTACGAATGTCAAGGATCCATCTAACATTAATTCGGACACTGACCCGAAGCCTTCCGCACAGTTGGATCCAGACGGAACATCATCAGTGAGTTGACAATACAATTGTAGGCTATTTGGATACAAGTAGGCATATTTGTATTAATCTATACCACACAAGAAACATATGCAGACAGATGCTATATTGTCTCAATTGTTCAGTGTTACAATTATGAAAGGATGACAAGAGTGGCTAGCAATGGCTAGTGTGCTTACTGTGTTTACGCTGACTTGTTGAAGTGGATGATTTTGTAAAGGTGAGGTAGTCAGGTGTGTCACCTCTAGCAATAGGTCTCAATTCTCCTCGTGAATTGTAAGTGTCACAGGTGTCCTCGCGTACTCCTCAGTATTGTTCCTCTCAATTTCACGTGGTGGTGGAGGGTTGATTTACACGAACGCCACGTAAAGCTGCCAATTGGATGGTGAACGAAATACCCGGGCGTGAGTTGAACCAGTTCAACTGGCTATAAAACGTACAAAAACAATCTGTGGTGGTCGTTTATAAAAACTCTTTGTTTTGCTTTGGTAATACTTTTTACGCATACTTCAGATGGTCTCAGCTCTTTAAGGTATTAAGGAAACGATGTTAGCTGTCTCTGTGTCCGCAAGGAACCTCGCGCCAGCTCCATCGGCCACCATGGTTTCTCCCTCCCTCTGTAGATCCTAAATCAGACTCCTACAGCAGCACACTGAAAAGGAGCTGGCTGGTAAATTATTAACAGTAACCCCATAGCTGCTTGAACTGGCTGCAGAGGGTGGAAGCTAGGTTGTGGCCCTGGCCTGGGGCAGGGGATGTACTGAGGGGTGACGACGAGGTGGGCGTAGTGAGGATGGGCTGTACTGCTACGGTGCCAGTGAGAGACGCCAAGGCCGTAATCATAATACATATTGGGGGGGACACATCCCCCCAAATAGTCAAATCTGGTCAAAAGGTCCCCCCCCCAATATATTGATATAAAAATATTAATGTACTACGCTACGACAGGCAACCACGCACGCTGTCTGAAATTATAATAAATACAAAAAATCGTCCCCCCCCCAATGTTGACTCCATGGCTACGGCCTTGAGAGATGCTATATCACACAGAGGATGTGACCCTTTGTGGTCATAAAGGCTAGCGGTCTGGCAGGGTGGAACTGGTAGAGGCAGGAGACTAGTTGGAGAGGGGGCATTATTAAAAGTGGACCACAAAGGTATTGTGAAAGCAGATCCATTGTAGTCAGATACTCAATTATCACTTTCTGAATATATAAGAACATTTGATAGAATAAACTCTGTTGGAAATATGCCTATATAATATATGTGTACATATGCAAAAAGTATGTAAAAACATAGAGCATATTTAATAATCATGTTTTGTGTCTACTAATTATTGAATGATTAATTATTGATTATTGCTGTGCATTGCCTGCACTTGATAGGATTTACATGGCCTCTGTTTAGTGAACCCCAGACCAAAATGCCTTGAACGTAAGAGATCTTGTCAGAGCTTGACGCGTTTGAAAGTGCGTGAGCTCATCATGTCAGGATTGCTGACACATGCTGTGGACCTGATAAGACTAAGTCTGTAAGGAAGGGACGAGGAAACCCCCCTGCCAGCAGAGATAGTCTCACTGAACAGATAGAGCTGAAGATGATCTCAACACCTGGTGAAATTACATTTATTGAAAGGATTTCTAAGTAATCGAGGTGTACGGGACATGAGTCTCTTGCACTTTTTGAGTTTCGTGTTGTTTAATTCTAACTTGTTTAACTGCATGCTCTTATGGTTCTTCCCTTTGGCACTTATTTGGTTTTTCACAGTGTATGCTTCATGTTTTGGCTGATCCTTAAAATCAATCAGAGATCTAATCTTAAACACTGTCAGCAGTCATGTCATGCTGCAACATGTCTGCATGATAACCAAGTCTCCCTTCGAAGAATCTGGCTGATTATCTCAACAGAAACACCTTCGTGTTTCTCTCTGATCACAGGGTCTTCGTCAACAGGAGTTTGCCCCTGGAAAGCATCAAATGTTTCGGCTTCGACATGGACTACACCCTGGCCGGTGAGTAGACAGGATATCGGTAGTCAGGTGGCTGAGCGGTGAGGGAGTCGGGCTAGTAACCAGAAGGTTGCTGGTTCGACATTCCCCCCAAGGCACTTCACCTTACTTGCCTTGGGGGGAATGTCCCTGTACTTACTGTAAGTTGCTCTGGATAAGAGCGTCTGCTAAATGACTAAATGTATAAAATGTGAAGAGGTCCCAAGGGGTTGGAAGTTTCTGTACATTTTCAGGAAAGTTTCCATAGGAATTTCATTGCAAAATGTTCCTTCAAAAGAAAACTGCTGCTTATTTGCTTATGCTAAATGACTAAATGTAAACCTCCCAATCTTTTATACTCTTGGTCTTTCATTAATCAAGCGTGTTTGGTGTAATTGCCACCTGTGAAATTGAGATCCGTAGTCAGTCATAACATTTCCATATGGAAACTGTTCTTGGAAATAAATGTAACTTTAGGCTTTAGGCATGGCTGAAAGCAAACCAAAACTGTACCCATGTAAATGTCTGAGCGTGGATGAGTTTTCAATTAGTACAATTGCATTGTGTACCCTGCGAATTAGTTCTTAGAATGCGGTTGTTCTGAATGTGTATTTTTTAAATTCTGTATTTTTAAAATTGTAAATTGTTTTTATTATGTGCTATTGTAGAAAGGCTCATCCAGGGACGGGAGTTGAAAATTAGCTCTTGCTATAAACTCTATGTGCATCACATCAGCTGCAAACTTTGCTCTGTAGCTATGTTTAACTGCATTGTCCCTGTCAAATAAACTAATAAATAAAATAAATAAAATAACTGCCGCCTGCTATTTGCACTCGGCTGCCTGTTGTGACAAAGCGAATTCCGGATCTCAGTAGAGATGCAGCTCTCTCTGAGATCCCCGTGCCGATGCTCCACCTGTCTGTGTGCAGTGTACCAGTCTCCAGAGTACGAGGGGCTGAGCTTTGAGTTGCTGAGAGACAGGCTGGTGTCCATCGGCTACCCCCATGAGATGCTGCGCTACACGTACGACCCCACCTTCCCCACACGGTGAGTCCCTTCCCCACACGGTGAGTTTCGTCACTACACGGTGAGTTTCTTCCCCACACGGTGAGTCCCTTCCCCACCCGGTGAGTCCCTTCCCCACCCAGTGAGTCCCTTCCCCACCCGGTGAGTCCCTTCCCCACACGGTGAGTTTCTTCCCCACACGGTGAGTCCCTTCCCTGCTGAGGTCCTCCCATCCCGATTACACTCTCTGTGACCTCCGTCGACAACAACACACTATAAATACCCCCCCCATATAAACACTCCTGCTCTACTAAATATAAACTCCTCACAATGGCTGAGCTACGACCACATAAGTGTAATGTAGTTTCTGACTAAACAGATACTTTGTGTGTTTAAGCCACCGATTCAGAGCTGTTTCGTTTATTGGCTACAGGATAGCGTTAAAACGAGAAGTGCTTTCAAGGGGTTGAAAGTGCTATCTCATTAGGAAACATTGTAGGGTCGTTTGGCTGTGCGGTCTATTTTCCGTACGCTGTGCCCAAGGGAGTCGGTTCTGCCCTTTAGATGTTCCACCAGTACAAATAAACGGAACCTCTCCCAAAGGCCTACTAAGATCAGTAGAGGAACAGGACCAGTCGATAAAGATAACCATTGGGCTTTTTATTTGTATTTTTTTGAAACATCATGAAATTTATCAGCAAATAAATGTAAATCTCTTCCCTATTATCTTTACTCATCTTGGGCTCCTCCATCCTTCTTTCCTCTCCTCCACCCCTCGTTCCTCCTCCCCTCTCCTCCACCCTGCCAGAGGCCTGGTGTTTGACACTATGCTCGGGAATCTGCTGAAGGTGGACTCCAACGGGAACATCCTGCTCTGCATTCATGGCTTCAAATTCCACAAAAGGCAAGAGAGAGTTTTCCGAGAACACTGTGTGTATGTGTGTGTGTGAATGTGTACTTGAAGTGTACTTGGTGCAAAGGATCTATGGTTGTAGATCTAACATCTTAAAAACCCACAAGCCAGTGTATTATTTTGGAGTTCATTCAATCATATCAAAACAGGAAGTCCATGGGTCAGCGCTGTCGTCGAGGCGACATCTGCACAAACGCTTACGACACACAACATGATGCTGCTACGCTAATGCTGATGATTCAGTTACATTTACATTTAGTCATTTAGCGGACGCTCTTATCCAGAGCGACTTACAGTAAGTACAGGGACATTCCCCCCCGAGGCAAGTAGGGTGAAGTGCCTTGCCCAAGGACACAACGTCCTTTGTCACAGCCGGGAATCGAACCGGCAACCTTCTGATGACTAGCCCTGCTTCCTTAACCGTTCAGCCACCTGACTCCCAGTTGACGTGACATTAGATGTAGAATAGAGAGCAGAGCCTGCGTGAGGGCAAGACCGTCCATTTCAAGCAGTGGAGGGACATTTGAAACCAGGCTATCGTGACCCCAACCCTGTTCAGACCCAACTGACCACAGCTGACTGGTCTGTTTTTATAAAAGGAACTGAAAGGATGACAGAAATGTAACCAATGGTTACCATGGTGTCATAACTCTCCTGTTTTTTGGAAACGGATTTGAAGCACCAACTCCTCTAGCTTACGAAAGTGACATAACCAGCTCACAAATATTAAAAGTATATTTATATCTTGCACCTGGTGCTGTGGGATTTGGGAGGGAATGCCTTTGTGTTTGTTTGTGTCACTGCACGATTGTTGAAGTTTGTATCTGGGATTATTCAGAGTTTTACAAAGAAATTATTAAATCCTTTAAGGTTTTTTCTTCTCACAAAGGTTTGTACATGTCTGTGAAAGAAGAGGAACTGAATTAATTCTGTGTGTACGATACACGGTGGCTTATAGGACACACAAGCAGTCTGCCTCTCCTTTGTCAGTAAACCAGGCTTTAGATGCCTGTGGAAGTCTCCACCAGGAAGCTTAGCCAGCGCGCGGCTCTGGTTCCTGTTCAGATCCGCTCCCCACTGCTCCCTGGATCAGTCACACAGCGGTCGGGTGCAGGTCTGCATGCTGGGGAGAGGGTGTATAGAAAACTCCAGCTGTGTTTAATGGATGTCTGATCACTTCAGTGTGACCCAGTCTGGAAGCCCTTATAGAGTCCCTTGTTATTTTTTCAAAAATATTTTTATTATGGAATTTCTTCTTTAAAAAGAAGTTTTTTTTCAAACTTTATATACTTTTTGGGAAACTTTTTTTTCCAACCACAGTGAAAGGAGAGGACCCTCAAACCCTAAAAGTAAAAAAACAAAAAAGTTTCTAAAGGTTGAACAAAAGAACTGAGTGAAAAAGTGTAGTCAGTACTTCAACTTTTACTAGTCTTTTTTAACACAAGTTCTAGTTGAGTGAAGGATGTGTGTACTTTTGCCATCTCTGGTGTGCAGGGAGGAGATCCTGGTGTGTTACCCCAACATGTTCATCCAGAGAGGCAACACAGACCGCTTCTACATCCTCAACACTCTCTTCAGCCTCTCAGGTACGAGTACTTAACTTCCTCTGTCTTTCATGCAAAATCTCCCGTGTTGGAAATAGCATGATGGATCTATGATAAATCCTAGAAGATAAATCTTAGATGATATCTGCTTTACATCGGTGTGGTCCATGTGGCCACTGTGAGTGTGCAGGACTCTTCAAATTCAAATTCTCCTTTTCTAGAGGAAGGAGATCTTAGATGATTTATCAGAGATGACGTATCATAGATCAATGATAATAGTTGATACATTCTCGGAACCTTGGGATGGGATATCCCGGGGCTCTGTGATTTTGGGAGGTGAACATGTTCCTGGTTTCTCCTGAGGTGAACATGTTCCTGGTTTCTCCTGAGGTGAACATGTTCCTGGTTTCTCCTGAGGTGAACATGTTCCTGGTTTCTCCTGAGGTGAACATGTTCCTGGTTTCTCCTGAGGTGAACATGTTCCTGGTTTTTCCTGAGGTGAACATGTTCCTGGTTTCTCCTGAGGTGAACATGTTCCTGGTTTCTCCTGAGGTGAACATGTTCCTGGTTTCTCCTGAGGTGAACATGTTCCTGGTTTCTCCTGAGGTGAACATGTTCCTGGTTTCTCCTGAGGTGAACATGTTCCTGGTTTCTTCTTCCTCAGAGACCTACCTCTACGCCTGCCTGGTAGACTTCTTCAACAGAACCACCAGATTCAAGAAGTGAGTAGACACTTCATCATCTCCTGCTCTCCGATTTTCGGTGTCTTTCTCTGTCTTTCTCTTCTCTCTCTCTCTCTCTCTCTCTCTCTCTCTCTGTCTTTCTCTCTCTGTCTCTCTCTCTGTGTCTCTCTCTCTCTGTCTCCATCTCTCTCTCTCTCTCTGTCTCTCTCTCTCTCTGCTCACTGTCTCCACCATGCCATGTCTTCCAGCCACGAGAAAGGGTACCAGCACGGGGATCTGTACATGTCCTACAGAAGCATGTTCCAAGACGTCCGTGACGCCATGGACTTCATCCACAACACGGTCAGCAAACCCACAAGCCCTACGTCTGGGCTTGTGTGATGGTGGCGTGTGATTGGTTGTGTGATGGTGGTGTGTGATTGGTTGATCTCACCATCAAGCAGTTTCCACCACACCTGCGTACACAAAACTAATGCTAGCTAATGGCTCTGTTTATTTCTTGTTTACAGGGTATTCTGAAAGAGAGAACTGTGAAGGATTTAGAAAAATACGTTATCAAAAACGTAAGTTATGTTGCATTTCATATACAGTTTCCCACCTTTTGTCTATTTACTGGTAGTTGCTTGAGTTGAGCTTAAACTCACTCTTTATCACAACTTCTCACCCATGCCAGTGAATGATTAGCTTTCTGGCGGTATACATTGCAAGGTGGCTGCCTGTTTTATAAGTCAGGTGACCCAAGTTCCAACCTGGGGAAGGGGAATGAAAGCAATGCTGAGTGACACAGTGACATCTGAACGTCAAACTCTCACCTCTAAACTCTCATGAAATAAACACAGCTTCCAACTTCCTGTTGTACTTCCTGTGTCTACAGCCTGACCTTCCTGTTTTGCTGAGTCGCCTCAGAGAAGTGGCTAAAGTCTTCCTGGCGACTAACAGTGACTACAACTACACCGAGGTGAGGAGTCCTGTCAGCACAGACTTTATCAGAGACGTTGTTGTTGTTGATAAGGGAGCCACGACGGGTGTGTTTAACGTGGATTCCTCCTGTCCACAGGCCATTATGAAGTACCTGTTTGAAGACCCCCAAGATGAAGACAAGGTGATGCTCGGCGTTCGATGTTTTATGACGTTGTTTGGTTCAGGACTTAATTATTTTGTTGTTGATTGATTGATTGTCCTTCTTTCTAGTCGGGCAAACCCAAAAGGTTGTGGCAGTCCTACTTCGACCTTATCGTCGTGGATACCAGGAAACCCCTGTTCTTTGCGGGCGGGACAGTGCTGAGACAAGTAAACACGGTAAGAAAACCATGACTCATCGTCGTGACGTGCGGACGTAACCTCACGAAGCCCATGGGGTGATTGGAGCTTATAGTGGTTAAAGCATTAACTGCAGAGGAAGAGGCTGCGGGTTCCAATCCCTTCCCCTCGTGTTCGTTTGGATTGGATGAAAAACATCTGCTGAATGACCACGTTATGTTATTGTACTTATTTCCTTGTTTCGTGATGACTTCTCACCGCAGGACACAGGAAATCTGCGTATTGGGACTTACACTGGAGACCTTCAACATGGCACCATCTACTCTGGGGGTGAGCACACAGCATTGAGGGACACGGAGAAGGGATGCCAGGTAGAGCAGAATGCCAGGCAACTGAAGGGTTAGAGGCATTGACGGTTTTACCGTTAGCGAAACTGTGTCATATTCGTGTCAGGTGTCGTGTTGTGTCTCTGTAAGCCTGGTGACTGATTAAGCCGTTGTCCCAGGTCTACAAAGAAAATCAAGAGAGGTTCTTCACTGAAATAGATTCCAAGTTCCAGACTTACATTTAGACATTTAGCAGACGCTCTTATCCAGAGCGACATTCCCCCCCGAAGCAAGTAGGGTGAAGTGCCTTGCCCAAGGACACAACGTCATTTTGGCACGGCTGAGAATCGAACTGGCAACCTTCAGATTACTAGCCCGACTCCCTCACCGCTCAGCCACCTGACTTGTCTTAATCCATATCCAGTATGCTGCGTTCTAGAAGCGGAACTAACCCAGCGGTCCCTCTCCTCCCCCTCCAGGCTCCTCCGACATCGTGTGCGACCTGCTGCATGTGAAGGGTAAGGACATCCTGTATGCAGGGGACCACATCTTCGGGGACATCCTGAAGTCCAAGAAGCGCCAGGGATGGAAGACCTTTCTGGTCGTTCCGGAACTTGCCAAGGAGCTGGAGATTAGGGCTGAGAAGAGCAGTGAGTACTTCCTTCCCGCTTCAATTATTGATGCTATTTCATATTAAATATTTTACTGTTGATTGTTGTTTTGTCTTCTTTTCTACAGGTACACTCTTGCACTTTTTGAGTTTCATGTTGTTTAATTGTAACTTGTTTAACTGCATGCTCTTATGGTTCTTCCCTTTGGCACTTCTTTGTTTTTTCACAATGTATGCTTCATGTTTTGGCTGCTCGCAATGTTTGGGGCTATCTCGTTGTTATGATCAGTGACCTATGCTCTTTTGTAAAGCTCTCTCTTGGAAGTCACTTTGGATAAAAGCAATATATACAGTGTATATCAGTTTTTTTTGTTTCTCACAGTTTAGTATATTTAGTGGCTTTATTTTTGTTTCGTTCCAGGTCTTTTTGAGGAGTTGAAATATCTTGATGTCTTGCTGGCTGACCTTTACAAGTGAGTGTGCATGTCATCTATACTGACCGTCACCCTCCCTGTCTGTGACTCTTGGCTCTGATGTGATGTGACAGAGATGCAGAGGATTGTGTGGTTGGTGTGATTGTCGTCTCTCTCTCCTGTCAGGCAACTGGACAGTGGAAGTGGACAGTGTCCTGACATCTTGGCCACTAAGACCAGGATTAAGGTGGATAACCAAAGACCATGTCTCTCTCCCCCCTTCTCTCTTTCTCTGTATCTCTCTCCGTCTCAGTCTCTCTTTCCCTCTCCCTCTCTCTGTCTCACCCTCTCTCTCCCCCCTTCTCTCTTTCTCTGTATCTCTCTCCATCTCAGTCTCTCTTTCTCTCTCCTCCTCTCTCTGTCTCACCCTCTCTCTCCCCCCTTCTCTCTTTCTCTGTATCTCTCTCCATCTCAGTCTCTTTCCCTCTCCCTCTCTCTCTGTCTCACCCTCTCTCTCCCCCCTTCTCTCTTTCTCTGTATCTCTCTCCATCTCAGTCTCTCTTTCCCTCTCCCTCTCTCTGTCTCACCCTCTCTCTCCCTCCCTCTCTCTCTCTTTCAGTCTCTCTCTCTCTCTCTCAGTCTCTCTTTCCCTCTCCCTCTCTCTCTGTCTCACCCTCTCTCTCTCTTTCAGTCTCTCTCTCTCTCTCTCTCTCGTTCATCTCAAACTTGCAAAGCTCATACTTGCATTGTTATCCACGATACTTCCTGAGTGAGTTCACATTGTCAGTGCTGTGTTTTGACGACGAGATGTTGTGTTTCTGTATTTCCAGGGGGTGTTTCTGTGCAGGCAGGTAGACACGTTTCTCAGGCAGGTGTGTGTTTGTGTTTGCAGGTGGTGACCTACAGGCTGGATATGTCCTACAGCCAGACTGGCAGCTTGTTGAGAAGTGGCTCCAGTCAGACCCTGTTTGCCAGCCAGCTCATGCGCTACGCAGACCTGTATGCTACTTCCTGTATTAACCTGCTCCACTACCGCTACAACTACCTGTTCAGGGCCCCTCCTCTCCTGGTGAGCGCCCTCCAGTCCTCGCAGACACCCACACACCAGAGCTTAGACTCAAATATGTGCCAAGGGAGATTCGCCGACAAAAGGGATCCTTTGTTCCACACTAGGTTTAAACTGTGTCCAAGGGAATTCCCTATGCTGCAGAAATGAAGGCAGTTTTTTTTTTTTTTTTTTTTTCAGATTCTGCTAATTATCGATGCTTTGTTTTCAGATGCCTCACGAGTCGATGGTGGAGCAGCCAAGACTGTCTGAGCTTCCCTTGCCAGGGTTAAATGTTTTGAAGCCTCGTCGGATAACTGAAGCAAAGGTCACACCATCACAATGAAATCCTTAATAACATATATATATATATATTTTTTTTTACATTTACAAATACTGGAAGTTTACTGACATTACTTGTATTTTTTTACATATTTTTCCAGAGGACAAATGTGCAGGACAACAGTGTAGAATGAGACACGAGAGAGTGGAATTCGATTTTTTTGTATGTTTCTTCCTGACCAAGGCCAAGGTCTTTATAGTTTTTTTCCCAGCATAAATGTGTCTAGCGGATCCATTTGACTCGGTCAGTCGCCTTAGGAATTGCGCCATCTGCTGGACAAGAATTGCCAAACATTCTAATTGGGGATCTCACAATTTATCAATGAAAAAGTGTGTTTGTTTTTTTATTCTAGGTGGTTGTGAATTTAACATTTACCTAAGTAAATCATACATAGATAAGGATAGTTCCAATATTACTGTATATATTAACGTGTGTCTTAATAAGTTATATTTGTGTTATCAGTTTACTATGGAAGCTACCTATGCATATTGTCTGTTGCACGCTTAAACGTATTTTTTTATGAAAGATAATTACAAGAACATTTACAGATAAATACGCCAGAATTAATGTTGTTCATAATGATAATGGATAATGAATAATCATTCATCAGTCATTGAATGTATGACACATTAGCCCACACAGAACATCGTTGTCATTTTTGAAAGAGTTTGTTTATAGGTAATCTGTTGTTTGTTGTTTATATCCAATTTGATTAAAAAAACTAAACATAACTTAGGCCTAGGCAACCTTTTACCAATTTTTGTAACAAGTTTACGTGGTTCAAAAGTCGCTTGTAATACACCCTGCGTCCACTAGGTGACATGAAATCCTAATTTTGTGAAATCAAGCCAACTCGCTCACAGAATTGGCCGTAAATGAAAGATGTTATTTGTAGCCTAACATCCGACACTTGTTTGTATGACTGATACATCCGTCACTACAGTACAATAACTTTCACATATCGAAAGAGACACCAAATGTGAAATGTCATGTTTAGAAAAATCTATTGACGCCTATGCGATTTTGGTATAGGCTAGACATTACTTCTCCGTGGATTTATTTTCGTTACCGAGTAGCGAATAATTGAAAACAAATGAGCCACTGTAACAAATTGTGAATTAACTGCTTTTCGTTGTCTGCATAAAAGTCTTGAGGTGAAGCCTAAAACAGCAGGAACATTGAAAATGACTGCAAATTGATGGCTGGCTGTTTCCCCACAATTGTAATTCAATTTAGCCTTTTATTTCCCGGAATGAAATTATTTGTTTTCGTTAGAAGAAAGACAGGTACTTTTGTGCAATGAAAGCGGTGGCCCCAAAGATTGTTCACGTTCGAGTTGCACATGTGTGTTCACTTTGCTCGTGTTCCTCATTATGTTAAACACTGCTGGCTCAATTCAGGTAACCTAAACACAAAAACCCAGGCTTCAGTCAAAGAGGTGAACAAAGCCTATTAATCAACTTGGCGAAAAAAGAGATCAATTATTTTGTAAGGCCAACAGTTTAACATCGGTTTATTTAATTCCTGTATTGTTTATTACAACTATACGAATGTTTTCATTCAAGTCGATTTATGTAACAAACATTAACACCAGAGTTGTAACCGTCATAGCGTTTTAATGTTTCTTGATAGCTTTTTCCATTAATGTAATCACAATACTCCATAAAATTGTTCACAAACAGTAAAGTGCTAAACAATAATTAATAAATTAAAAAAGACGCGTAAAAACATGGGTTTTTTCGTAGAGTGAAATGTTTTATTAGTTAATAACACAGAAGTGGATTGTTTTTCCACATAGACTTGAGAGATCTGGATCTAATTAGCTCATTTACTTGTGTTCTCTGTAACAGTGTGCAGTGGTGCTTCCCTGATCCACCTAAACACAACTGTAGCTCTGACCTGTTGGATCCAGCGCAGGACACTTCGTTCTCTATCCAGTAAGATAGGACCTCCACAGTCCCCCATTCCAAACATTCCAGGATTTCCCAGAAAGCATTGCAAGCAAGCCTCAACAAGTCACATTCTTTAACTCGGGGAGAATTTCGCACAGTCAAGTGGCTGAGGAACTGTAGGCCAAGCTTTCCTTCAGTCTGCAGTCACACAAATAAACCAACAAATACTTCACCCCTTAAACTAAAATATGCTTTGCTTAACCCTATAATCGCAAAAGCTCAGTGGGGTGGTTTGTCAGCATAAACAGGTATCAAAAGGTGCGCTTATGTCCCTCAATGCAGCAATTGCAGCATTGAGCTGCTTTTAACAGCCATGGTAATAGGTTAACAATGGATAATACACTATGACCCACCACAAACCAGCACATGTATCTGTCTTTTGGAGTGGCCAATCCCAATCTTGTAGAAATTAATGCGTAGCGATATGGTGGGGATGGTGCATGCAGTTGTAGATCTTGTTTGATGAAAGCAACGTAAAATGTGCCCGAGCAGGCAGCAGATGAGAATCACCACACACACACTCACACGCGCGCACACACACACACACACGCACACACAGGAGCACTCTCTGAGACCCCATCCCAGCCCCCCACACCTCCCCTCCCCCGCCGTACACAGAACAGGACTTGCCTCCCTCACTGCATTCCTCCCATGGCTCCCCTCCCCCATCAACCTGCCACCAGAAGGATGCTCTGAAACACACACATCTCCTCTCCCTTCTGGTGTGTTCTCTGCTGTCGGGGGGGCGGGGGGGGGGGGGATCACACGCGTAGGCACCGTGCAACAGACTTTGACGTCCGCAACGCACTCCAACACTGAAAAAGGAAAAGCAATTCCAAACGGTGTGTCGGTCAAGTAGACATGCGTGAAAGGCATAAGTTATCAGAAACAATACAGCGATGTAATTCTTAACTCTGGTTTTGGTTTTTGTCATTGTGTTTTTTTTTGACAGTACAAATGGAAATGTCTGTTTTTACATTTCTAGAATCAGAGAAGGGATTTTTTTCTTTCTTCAACATTTGGCAACTCCTTAGCCAATACATTCCAATGCAATTACTGTGTGGTTGTGTTATCTAAAATGTGTGATCTCAAAAACTTTTCCAAGAACAGTTTCCATATGGAAATTTTATGACTGACTACGGATCTCAATTTCACAGGTGGCAATTACACCAAACACGCTTGATTAATGAAAGACCAAGAGTATAAAAGATTGGGAGGTTTACATTTAGCAGACGCTCTTATCCAGAGCGACTTACAGCAAGTACAGGGACATTCCCCCGAGGCAAGTAGGGTGAAGTGCCTTGCCCAAGGACACAACGTCATTTGGCACGGCCAGGGAATCGAACTGGCAACCTTCAGATTACTAGCCCGATTCCCTAACCGCTCAGCCACCTGACTCCCGGATCGGCCACCCTCCACTTGTCACCAGCGCTAAGCGTTTTCCACTGAGGCCTAATGCTATGACAATACTATTGCACTGCTAGAATAGGTGGGTACAGTAGTGCAACACTGTCAAAGCAGCTGACCTCAGCATTATGTCAGCACGTGGACAGACAATTCTCCATTGCCCAACAGATCCGAGCGATGAAAAACACCAACCACGACACGTTTACAGAATCGTAGCCATTTGTAGCTTGTAGATATTCAATATAAGGCGGCGAGGCATGAATAACAGGATCTCAGCGGCAATTCACTTACAAATAGGCCTCGTTTATATCAGAATAAATTATAACAGCTGCAGGATGCTTGCTTCAATGACTCCTGAGTGAAAGCTCTCATTATATGTTCCTAATTGCAAGAACTCAAACAATTCCATAAATGTCATAATACACAAAGATACTAAATATAACCTCATTGCACTGCGGAGTCTTTAAATGAACACTGTGTGTCCAACATATCCGACCTAATGAGACCCACCACAGGAAGAGGGAGGGGTCTATACGAACTCGTTATTAAAGAGCGGGGTATCTAGGGTTGGTAAAACGTCACAGACACAGGCCCCTTATATGTGTGGCCTGTCAAGACTCAGAGGGGTGAGAGGTTAAGGCAATGGAGAGGGAGGTGTGGCTCTCTGTTTCATCAGCCAATGCCCTTTTAATATTGCACTGCTAATATTAATGCCCAGTAGTACAACAGAAAAAGGGCAATGGATAAGAATATTAACACCTACTTGTCCTCTGCCTTTGCTCCTCTATAGTACTGTTCTACCAACTCAGAAGCCCGTTCCCAATCAGGAAGTGTTACTAAACTGTTACGATCACTCAAAAAAACGACTTGTTTAAGCTGTTACCCTCACTTCCGAAACACCATCTATAGTTCAGGAAGTGAAGGCCGTTTAAAGAAGCTAAAAAAATGTTTGGATGGAATCGTGAGCCTGTAGATTACTTGCCCACTCTTAATAGGCATACAGTGACACATTCCCAATGTTCAATCATATCGATTATTTCACAGACGGTAACTAAGGGACAAATTCAACCTGAAAAGGTCAGTGATCACAGCCCGACACAGTTACACATCTGAAAATAATACTAAAGGTTTTAATCGTGGTCCACTCACAAATACACTAAAGAGTGACTCATATTTCAATATCTGCTGGGTGCTGAGCCCGAGTAGGCCTACTTTTACCATTAAAGTCTACACGTAGTCTACTCTAAGTCTAAGGAAAGGAGACAAATTACGTATACGTTTTCAACTGACTGATAACGAATGGGCCCGACCTGCTAGAAAAAGTACACGTTTCACAAACTTATCAAACTAATTTGTTCACTTTCAAATACCAGGAATCCTACAAGAACAACCTGTTTGTAATTATCTTTTGACCTCTGCTACAACAAAATGCCTACCAAAAAAAATCCGTGGCCTGTAACATAGGATATCGAATAAAACATAAGTTTCAGTAGATCACGTTCTCTAAAAAGAACAACTTTGAAAACAAGTTGTTTGTCTTAAAGGCAATATAGGAAATTTAATTAAAACATTAAGTTTGACCTAATCCTGTTTTGTTATTACATGTAAATAAAGACGCATTAAAAAGCACAAATTGGTAAATTTAGTTTACATCGTAAATCCAGTCTAGCATGTGATATACCAACTAGCATGACAACTAGACGATTTCAGAGATTTCATATGACAAAGAACACAAACTTACTACAAACCAATCCTGTATGTTTCACTCGAACCAATGTAGCCTATTACTGAAATAATTATTAACGGTAGGCTACTAAAGTGAATTCGCCAGCCAAACATCAACTCTTTCTCAGCCCTTTACACAAACGACTTGTTAGATCGCACGAAGTCGACGTCTCAATAATCTTGAGTATTCCTAGTAAATAGCCTGCATCTAGATATGTGCTACAACGTAAAAAATAAGCATGCATGTTCCTGGTCCGCCGTGCTGGGAGATCACTGGTCAAATCTAGAGGTAGCGAGCTTCCATGGACAATCTTTACGCAGGGTCCCGATGCGCCTGTAGTAGCGACGCTCCTTGGCATTTTCTTCCCTTAATTCTTCTGTATAACCCTTAGATCACATTTCCCACCCTTCTTAACTTCTCGGCTTCGCTCTGAGTACCCGCTATTGCCGCCAAATGTGACTCCCAAACGCAAAGGACCCCCCAAATTCATGAATGGTAGCTGGCCAAGGGAGGGACAATCCGTTACAGGCAAAAATGTAAAGAAGCAAAAGTTGATCAAAAAATGTTGAAACGGGGCCCCGCAACGTGCCTCGCGTATTGCTACGCTAGAATCTCAATACGCCCGTCACATCCAAAACGCAAAACTGAAAATTATTTTCAGTAGCGCTTGGAGATAAAATTACAAATCGTCCATGCACACACGCACGGCCTGCTCGAGCCAGACTCCATCTTTGACTACTTGACATTCAGAGCCTGCCGGAGCAAATTCCTCGTTTGCATGCCTTCTACTGATTGGCCTCTTCTTGCGCTAGTCTTTGCCATATGATAAGCCATTGGTTTAGTTTCGGGGTGTTCAACATTCTCAACGGTTCCAGGATTGGTCACATACAACCAAGCGCCACAGTATACAACGAAAGCATGATTAACTATATTCCATTCACAAATTTCTTATCAACCTCTCCTACACCGTTATAGGTGTTCGTGCGTAAAATGTTCCACGCGCCTGAACACGGATTAACAATGGATTATAAGGTTTAGCATGACATAGGCTATCGTGATTGAGATAACTGTCTCGTTTAAAAATTGCGCTGGTTTCTTTTGAGTTGAAAAATACGGTAGATTATAACTCGCTAACAATAGATATCCAAAGAGGCAAATAACAAAATGAAATGTGTTTTTAAAAAACAGTTTAGTTTTTTAAAGGATTTCATAGAATTCAAATCAGAACAACTAAAGTCAAATTACTCGGTTGGTGCTTTGTGAATTAGACACCACGACTTGGGCCATTTTTGGGCATCTTGCCCGTAGGCCTATATATGCCTAAATTAAGTTACAATTTTAGTAATTGTACTTTTTTTTAAGAGAGCAAAATTAATCCCCTTGTCACATTGTCTAGTGTGACAGTGTAGGATGACTTAATTAAATGAAGGTAGCCTGGCTTTTGAGTTTTTTGGGGGGATAAACTGACAATTTGGATTGGACCGGTGGGTGGGTTCAACGATAGGCGCCTGCACGCTTGCAAAGCTTTGATTGACGTCTGGGGGAGAGTAGCGGTCTGTGAAATCTGGCATTCCTGACCAGGGGAGCTGAAATAATGGTATTGTCCAGTAGGAGAGAGCCCAGTCTCTCTCCACTCACACCAGGCGGCCTCACCCTACCTCACACCCAGGCGGGCCTAACCCACCCTGGAAGAGCTGGTTGTGCAGCCAATTGACGATTTAAAAAAAAGTAAGGCAGGGAGGATGGGGGTCTCTCTCTCTCTCTCTGTGTCTCTCTCTCTGTCTCTCTCTGTCTCTCTCTCTGTCTCTCTCTGTCTGTGTGTGTGTGTCTCTCTCTCTCTCTGACTCTTGTCTCTCTCTCTACTGGACTCAGATGAGCCTGTATCCTTCATGACTGACTGTTTAAATATATACAAGGGCAAACCAGGGCTTTTATATATTAGTTATAATCAGTGTCAAACATGATGCCTCAGTGGTCATGTACATGTATTTCTAATCAATATTTGAACATGATGTCTAAAAAAAACATGATCCCTCAAAGGTTTATTAAGGTTTAAAGTATCCCAGTGAGTTTCAACATCATGCACCATGGTTTCCTACTGTAATTGGTTTTCAAAAAATGCTGAAACTAATGCTAAAATCCTGATCAGACTTGTGCATCTGTTTGGTTTTCGATGTATTCGACCTAAACAAATCTTCATGGGGTGAAGCAGAATTAATCATAAACTGGGCGTGGAAATACAGCCGTTACATTAGGAGTTCAAGCTACAGGAGGAGCAGCAAAGTAAATGTGTAAGTTATTAATAAAAACACTCATCTTGTGGAATAGACTGTTTGAAACAAACATTGTGACAGTGACAACAGAGACAACTGACAGTTAGATCACATAGATCAGCTTATAAGGGAACTTCAGTATTAATGTTTTCTAGAATTCCCAAACCTCTTTGGAGTGTTCATGACACAGAAATCTCTGTTGTCAAATTTGATTTGTTGAAGTTAACAATTGGTTCAAAAACATCCGTTTATTTCTTAGCTTCTGTGTGTACCTTCAGGGTTATTCCTTACACCTCTCCTCTGTCACATGAAACCAAGGAATTATGTAGGCTATTTAATGTGCATACTATCTTCCTTTTTAAGGGTTAGAATTACTCCTAAAATGTGTTTCTACGATCAGTTTAATTCATTGTAATCAAGCAGGTTGAAAATGAAGTTTGATTCCCTGTATGGTGCAACTTCTGATCAAAAAAGACAATACATACACCTACAAATAGTTAAAATCAACTTAACTTTGTCGATCATCTTTAGTTTATTTCCTTACTTTGATCATTTGGATTATTATCTTCTTAACTAATGCACATGTTTCTCCTTTACATGTGAGGTATGACATTAAAGCAAGATTCAAATTAAGAAATAATATCAAAGATAAAGACAGAACTGATTGTGTAATTATCTAATATTAATGTTATTCTTTTATTATGATAATAGATGTTCTTAATGTAAAGACATGTCTTGTATAATTATACATATGATGCATAATATGAATTTGTCAAACGTAAAGATTTCCAGCGCAAATTCAGTGCTGGAATTCTGCCCTTAAAGTAATTACTATGACTATTTTAAGCACATTTTGCTAGTCATTTTAGGATCATAAATGTGCAGTTCATGCAGTTTTGAAACTTCTCAAAATCATTTTACTTTTATACATTTTTCTGACGTTTAAACTCTTAAAAGGCACTTAAACTGGTAAAATCTGTCAAATTATTTTTGTGTTTGTAATCATTAGAGTATTACAACAAATTATGTATTAATCTTGTAACTGTAAGTCACAGAAATGTAAAATCATAGACAAAATAAGAGATAAACTGCAAATAAAACTATTAATGTACACTTATTATAACGAAATACGACATTTGAGAGGTGCAGTATGTTAATTTACAACTAATAATCTGTGAAATAACCCAATTACTTTAATTACTCTAGTTTATGGATAAAAGTTTCAAACTATCTCCGTTCATAAAGTATTCTGAATTCTCTTTAATCACATATGTTCAATACAAATCTACAATCTTCATCATAAAGATTTTGTGCAATTCTTCTAGATGGGGAAAAAAAGAATAATTGTTAACATATGGTTAGAGTTTCATTATGCAGTTTTTCTAGGTTTCTTTGAAAAGACCGTTTCAAAAGTAGTTTTCCTTCAAGTGCCTTTCATTGGGTTGGATTACCTTAGGGTTCATTTAATTGGATGTAACTTTACAGAACTAAAAACTATTTTTAGACAAACTACACAGAACACTACAATCAGAAAAAAACTAATCCCCATTTTCCACCTTACCAATTTAGTCAATGAACTAAAAAAAAAAACACACACAGATAAACAAAACTAAAAAAACCTGACACAATATCTTTCCCATTCTTCCTGAACAAATTCTTAGTTAAAAGTGTCATGAAAAGCCAGTGAGGTTTGCGTTGGTTTGTGCTGCTTCTAAACTGTCGTCTGTGAGGGGTGTCGTGGGGGCCTTCTTAACATGTGAGTAATTGTTCCCTCTTTTTTTCCGATCTCCCTTCCTCTGAAAACGTACCTCCCTTCTTCCTCTGCCCTTTCACCCCTCCGAGCCCCCAACCCACATCTCAGTGACTCCCCAGTCTCGATCTCGTCAGGAAAAGGACAAACAACCGTGATGGATAGTCATTGATCATTTCCCACCAAAAAACAACATGGATTCGTTATTTTGTGGTAGGTGCTGGTCTGAGGGGGATAGTAGAGGAGGTGGTTGGGTGGGATCTGTCCCCAGCTATCTCCCTGACCAGAAGACCCCACCTCAAATGTCACCGAGCTTCAATTCTCCACGTTTCTTCCAAGGAGGGCTCCCCTCTCTCTCTCTCCCCCCCCCTCCCCCCTCCCTGCCTCCCTCCTTCCATCCCCACCCCCACACCACCCCCCTAGCCTGCTGGAGAAACAGAGTCTATAGACTGCATGCATGACATTCCTGCTGTGTGGGTGGCACAGCTTTTTACAACATCTCCAACAGCACAGTTTTCTAAAGCCCAAATGTGACAGAGGAAACATCTCTAACCCTTCGGTCTTGAGACACACATTTCTTTCCTCCAGGCACTTTTCAGGTACGTTTCAGCGGTGGTTGAAGACTCACGTTCTACTGGTTGACTAAAGACATTTTAAGCAGTGCCGTGTGTGTGTTGAAAAGACAATGTGTATATATATGTATGACTGTTTTGAATTCTTAAAACCAATATTGTGTATGTTGACTTCAAAGGACTTTTTTTTTACACTCTCACCTTTAGAGAGAAAAGATCAAAATCAGCGCTAGATATATTTAGTCTATTTCTATTTCTCATTACAATCAGCGTCAATTCTTGCAGATTGATTTGAAGTAAAATTGTTATTACGTATCTCTTTATCTGACCATACAAGGCACTTTTCGATCCCTGCAAAACATCACTGAACATTTTGAATCGTGATTTACTCCCTGTTGGTGAGAATATTACACAAAAGCAGTCCTTACTGTTTACAGAGACACACCACTGTCAGGCCGGCTCTTCGGAGTACATCGACTGTCGTTTCCATCGGGTGGATGTTTGGAACAGGGTCCAACGAATGAACACTCAACCCCATTAACTGAACTTCAGAGGAATTCCTCACTTTACATGCAGAATGCACTTCAGGTCAAAGGGCAAAGGGCCAGAGGGGGCCTTGGGCAAGCAAGCCTTATTTAAACAAGCCTGGAATGCCTAACTGGAGGAGAGGGAGGGGGGGGGAGGGAGGGGGAGGAGGGCGTCCCGACATTAGTGTGCCTGGGCCACAACCATATAACCTCTTTGGCTACAACCACGCAGTCAAATTGTCCCTGACCTGAACAGGTTACCACTCTGCATCACATGGATAAACACACTTATCCGATCAAACAAAGATAAGGGTGTGAAATCCTTGACATACCCTATAGGTGTTCATGGTGTGTAATCTAAAGGACGTGTTTGTCGATCCCGGAGACACCGTTTACTTCTGAGATTTCAACAACAACAACAAAAAATGCAAAATGGACTTCGCGCAAGCCCTTATCACATTTCATCTTTTAAAAAAATACAATAATAATTGACTTACCTTGCCACCTGCGAGCTGTAGGCTACTCTCAGGAACAAACTGAGAGAGAGAGAGATCTAAGGAAGATCCTTTGCATTCCAGCGTCGTCATCCAGAAAATGTGCCACAATCCCCATGGTCCTGGTGGAATCTCCTGGTCACCTCAGAGGAGCAGAGAGACCTTAGGCGTGGAAACTCGACATCCCCCAACATCCCCTCTGCCTCTCTCTTTCTTCCTCTCTTTCTGCCCTGACCTGACTGACCCTGCCCCACCCCCAGGGACCTGGAAGCCCGTTCCCCGCGCCCTGCCAAACTCTCCATTTCCCACCCTGCATGGTCTGTTATCCAGCTAGATAACCTATTAGGCTACATGCTCTCAGCAACTGACTGGTTAACAACAGTGAAGACGTATTTTCTATTTTACAAAACGTACACAGACTTTAGGCTAAAGGTGTTACATACAGGTTTTCTTAAGAGAAGTATGAGATCATTGGTTTGTAGACAGCTAGGCTATTTGTTACAACATAATCTTGTTGTATGACTAACACAGGAACCAATGCTTTACAGATAAAAAATAAAATAAGCACTCAAATAGCCTATGTAAAATCTTGTTTCATTGCCAAACCTGAGAACGACTTAATAATAGAGTGTTTTGAGAAACTCCGTTTTTTTGTGTGTGGACGTGTGGATTACATCACCAATCCATATCCGTTCTGTATAGGCCCATGCAACAACGGCAAAAGTCTAGTTTATAAACACGTTTACAAACGACACTAACGCACTCTTAACTTAACCCCTGAAAAAGGAACTCGGCGTTTTAGTCTTGCAATGCCACTCTGCACGGATAACCTTTCATACTGTGGTCTTTGTAAATCCCTGACTCAGCACATTTGGGGCGACAACGAGGCAGCCATTTTCCCACCGAAGCTAGAAAAGGCTCCTCCATGGCAACGGATTCCATCCCTCCTTTGCTGTGGAGGCGAGTTTCTGATTGAGAAGTCAGAGATCTAGACGTGGCAAACACATACGCAAAACATCCTCTTCACACGCTGTGAAGAATGAGCTACCTGTGCCATTCTGTTCTACAGACTAGCGTGGTGTTTCATGACAGTACATGGCTGACTCTTGTTACGTCTCTCAGGACAGTTATGATAGCACTCTACTGTACAGGAGGTCTTTTATGGAAAGTGAACATTAGGCTACTGTTGTTTTACAGACCTATTTTCTCTGTGATCCTGCAGTTGGAGTTGTAGTCTAGGTATTAGCGGGTGGCTGGGTTTGTGCTGTAAACGTTTCCTGTTTTTTTTTTAGAAAGCCTATTTGCGCCGTCCATTCGCAACGAGCAATCGTCCTGAGCAGTTTCCTGACAGATCAATAGATCTACGATAGATATTGGAATCTACAGTGGTCACACAGTGGCGCAGAGAGGAACTTGCTTTTAAAAGATCCTCGCCTTATTGCACATCACAGTGGAACCAGCCCATACCATGGCCTCATCAACACCTGAACAGGTTGAAGACATCTCTACTACAGTTCCCAAATCTTTGCTCACCATAAATATCTGACTCCCGTAACGGATGAAATTATATCATAAACAGGCTGCGGCCCAGACCAGTTAAAATATTCTGCATTCTCAACACCTGCTGTGCAGCACAGCCGAGATTTGTAGAACAGTCGACGGTGTTCCCCTGACTTAGACTGTGTCGCCACCCAGTGGTCATTCTTAACTATGCAGCCAGCATCATCACAGTAAAATGGAGATATCAGTTACGCCTAATTTTCTCTCCTGGAACGTAGTCACATCAGGTCTGTACAGCGAACTGTAGCCTAAAACCGTACGCGCCAGAGCAAAAAAAAAAACTAACAAGAATCACTATCAAATCAATTAAGAGGAGCCAACGTTCCTTCTCACTAAAACAACGCAGTGTAATACCGTTCTCACAAACACTACCTACCAAACATGGGACAAATATTAATAATTTACACCCGTTCACCTGTACTAGATTATTCTTAGCTGGCACAGCGGGGACAATGTGCTACGCTGCCACACGTACAGTCCTGTATATCGTGGAACTGTGAGGCAGGGAGAAAAGACAAGACTCCAGATAGGTACAGTTAGAGTCATGTTTATTTACAGTAGAATCCTGACTGAACGGGTCTAGGAAAGGGAAAAGGGTTAAAAGGGGACCAACATTGTTTTTAGACTCAGCTCTTCAGGATCCACAGTTCACTACACAGTTCTTAATTTATTTACTCAACTTTTTATACAGAATCCATTCAGCTGTAACGTCAACCAGCAGCAGAGATACGTCGCTCTGCTTAATGGGACAAGAGGTGGAAATAAAAGTATAAAATGGGGAGGGGAATCCTAATTCTACGGCACTAAGAAAGAAAAAAAAAAATATACAAACGGGATCCAAAGAAAGAAATTGTTCAAAAAATTAAAACGTGTTTTTTTTTTGTTGTTTTTTTTTTAATATATTTTTTTTCCTCAATTGTTCTTACCATGATAGTCATTAACTTTTTTTTCCCCCACCAAGTCCATAGTGGCAGAGGGTCAGGTGTTCAGGGTGTGTGTGTGAGCGAAGGAGGGAGAGGATTGTGAGGTCCATGAAGTTTTTGGCCGTCACGGCAACGGAGTCCAGGAGACACGACGCCTAGGGCGAACGCCCCCGTGCGCACCACCAGGGTCGTGGGGGTCAGAGATGGTCCGAGGTGTGGGGTTGGGCAGGGTTCAGACCCTGCCCACCCTGGCCTACATCCTTCAGGCTTCCTGTCTCTGTGTGGCCTTGCTCACAGGCCTGGTGGTTTGATTAGGGGCGGCAGGGCCTCTAAGCTGCAGTTTCCCTGTTGATGCAGTCATGGGAATGACACACACGGTAAACTTGACATGCAAGGCCCAAAGGACGTACAAAAAAAAAAAAAAAAAAAAAAAAACGAAAATAAAGGTAAAATGCAAAAAAATAAAATAAAAAACACTTTTGCAAATTGCATTTTCCATACATGTCTCTCTCCCTCCATCACACGTGTATAACACAAACACACTAATTCCAGTATCGTTTGAGCTATGGTCTAATAACGAGAACCACAACATTGTGTGGGAGGAATGTGATGATCCAAAAGAATAGTAACAACTATCGGAACTTCACTGGAACACGACTGGTGGTGGGCTAGTTCATTTACCAAGGACCCACTGATTACAATCCATTATTTAAGTCCTGTAAAAGGACATAGATCTTCTCAACTAGATCCAAACAGGCTTTATAAAGGTTATTTGACCAGGCATTCACACATTCACTTACACAAACTAATGCAATCACACACACCCCCTCCCCCCTTTAAGTAAAGACATGGCACATGCCATGGTCTTGTGGGTTTTCCCAAAGTTCATTCTGTCAATCGTGGGTAGAATATATTGTAATAATGTTCCCTGGGCGACAGACCATTCAGAATAGGACTACAAGTCTAAGACCAGTACAAAAAAAACTGCATGTCCCATCAACCCTCAGCATCATTTCAATCCACAACTTCTAATAGTCAAGGTTTTCTTCGGGTTCTAAAATTGTAATTGGAAATAACTTGACCATTTATTTTGCTCGCTCGCTCACACACTCACTCACACAAACTCTCAACTGTCTCTCAATCTCCCACACACACAAAACGAATGATGCATGTGTACACATATATACAAGGAGATGTGCGTCACCTTCAAACACCAGGGGCACATTCACAATTTATAATGCAACCTTTCTGTATATGTCAAGAATAAAATCTTCTTTCTAAATAAAATACATGTATCTGTGAAGGGGGCAGCAATGATGGGGCCCTGGGGTGGGGGGGTGTATGGGATGGGGCCGGGGGTGTATGGGGGGGGGACGAGATTGAGGGGTTGGGGTGTAAAGGGGGGGGGAGGTTACCAAGGTAACGATGGAGGAGGAGAGACGGGGGAGGGGTTCCCCCCTGTCCCAGCTGACCGCCGCTTCCTGTGCCTCTGTCACAGTTCTGCCGGGAGAGGTCAAGTGGGCGGAGCCTCCCCCACGCTTCGTTTTGTGACCTCACTCGAGAAGAAACAAGAACCATACTGATGACGACGCTTAAAAAAAACAAGGAACCAGTCGAAAGACGACTCACAACCATAAGTCAGTGATGGAGGAGGTCAAAGGCTGGAGCCTTGGAGTCCGGGAGGAGGGGCGAAAACTGATAGAGAGAAAGAAGGGCAGATTGACAGAGGGAGGAGGGGCGGGGCGGCAGAAGAGAGAGGAAAGAGGGAGGAAGAGGCCTTGAAAAAAATGGAATGGGCCATAAGAAGGAAAAGGGAGGATGGGAGTGATGATGAGAGAGAGAGAGAAAGAGAGAGAGAGAGTTGGTGAAAGAGAGAGAGAGAGGATAAAAAGGGAGAGATATCCAGGGGTGAGGATGAACCAGGGTTGTAGATATGGAAGAAGAGGAGGGACAGAAGGGAGGAAAAGAAAGTAATAACGAGATGTTAGCGAGGGAAAGAGAGAGAGAAGGAGATCAGGAAACAGGCGGGAGCCGTAATCTGGCAATGAGGCCCACAGACTTGGTGCCCGTCTGTCGGCTGCATGGAGGATGGTTGGATGACATATGAACAAGGGATGAGGAGAACTTGGCCTCTCTTCAGCGTCCCTCTCTCTCCTCCGTCCAGGGGTGGGGCTCCCTGGTCCTCCCAGCGCTGGCTGCGTATCCCAGGGTGCATCATACCTCCAGGAAGCGGGAACTGGTGGCCTTGGTGTGGAAAGGCTCTGACCACATACGCCGCAGGTCGCCCTGTACAGAGCACACACACAAGTTCGTATTCCTATTCTTGTGGGGACTTGGTCCCATAGCAGGTGGGCTGGCTGCGGGGCTAACAGTAGGCTAGCAGGTGGGCTGGCTGCAGGGCTAACAGTAGGCTAGCAGGTGGGCTGGCTGCGGGGCTAACAGTAGGCTAGCAGGTGGGCTGGCTGCAGGGCTAACAGTAGGCTAGCAGGTGGGCTGGCTGCAGGGCTAACAGTAGGCTAGCGGGTGGGCTGGCTGTGGGGCTAACAGTAGGCTAGCAGGTGGGCTGGCTGTGGGGCTAACAGTAGGCTAGCAGGTGGGCTGGCTGCGGGGCTAAAAGTAGGCTAGCAGATGGGCTGGCTGCGGGGCTAACAGTAGGCTAGCGGGTGGGCTGGCTGCAGGGCTAATAGTAGGCTAGCGGGTGGGCTGGCTGCAGGGCTAATAGTAGGCTAGCGGGTGGGCTGGCTGCGGGGCTAACAGTAGGCTAGCAGATGAGCTGGCTGCGGGGCTAACAGTAGGCTAGCGGAGGGTACCTTCAGGTAGGCCATGGTGAGCAGTGGCAGCAGGGTGAAGGGCACCAGGTAGAGCAGGGCAGGCTGGGCCGCACGGTGGATCCTGGACGCTACTGTAGCAGTCAGCAGACCTGCACACGGAGAGAGACAGGAGACTGGTCACACACACTGACACACTCATGCTGTTCCAGACCGTGCTACCACAGAAGAACAGGCCTGCTCACCAGTGATAACAAACAGAACTCCTTCAACTTGGAAGAATCATTACTAACTCAGCATCGCCCTCTAGGGGCTGAAGTTAGGCCAAGTCCCAAGTCCCAGAGATTGGTTTCCCTCCCTATCAAACATCCCCTCCTCCCCTCCAGAGCGGTGCTTACCCACAAAGTATCCGATGAGAGTGCAGTGGAAGTAGGAGACTCTCTGCATGCGTCCTGGCCCGGGGCCGGTCGCCTCCCCGCTGGCCTGCTTCTTGTAGTTGTCGTACCGCAGCACAAAGCACAGCAGCAGGCCGGGCATGACGATGTCTCCGATCCCCAGCATGGAGAAGTGGCTGCCTGTGGAACTGCAGACGGAAAGAGAGAGAGAGATGAGAGAGAGGGATGAGAGAGAGAGATGAGAGAGAGGGATGAGAGAGAGAGATGAGAGAGAGGGATGAGAGAGAGATGAGAGAGAGGGATGAGAGAGAGGGATGAGAGAGAGAGATGAGAGAGAGAGATGAGAGAGAGGGGGATGAGAGGGATGAGCGAGAGAGAGAGGGATGAGCGAGAGAGAGAGGGATGAGCGAGAGAGAGAGGGATGAGAGAGAGGGATGAGAGAGAGGGGGATGAGCGAGAGAGATGAGAGAGAGAGATGAGCGAGAGAGAGATGAGAGAGAGAGATGAGAGAGAGGGATGAGATCCAGCAGAGGAATGAGGATATGGGGAGAGGGGGGTGAGAACCAGCCGAGAAAGAACATGGAGGGGTGAAAGGGGAGAAAGTAGCCGGCGAGACAGGAAGGACCTGGAGCTCAGGCAGCGTGGGGTGGATCACAGCAGGGGGCAGGAAACACAGGACAGGGACGGGGGGGGCGGGGGGGCAGGGGGGGGGCAGGGGGTAGCAGGAGAAGGAAAGGGGAAGAACGAGCTCAGATTTCCCCCGCTCGTGTGATCAAGCGGAAGATTTTCATGGATAAGAGGTTAAATATAGACAGGGCCCTGCCCCACACCCTGGGCAGTGTACCTGGGGAAGACCAGCTTGCCGGGCAGGGAGAGGCGGGGCACGTCACGGCCCATGCCAGGGCCCAGGTGCAACTTCCTGGAGAGGACGTCCAAGGGGTTGTCTGCTGGCTGGGTGGCGACCTTTACCATCACGTTACTGTTGAAGATGTAGGCTGAGAAGAACACCTGCAAGGAAGAAACACACAGCAGGGGGTTAGCCTAGCCTAGCCACTAGCATCCTGCTAACGCCCAAAAACGTTTTCCAAACCCAAACGTTCAGTGTTAACTTGACAAAACAAAAGAGCTATTAAAACATTGTAATTTTTTTTAATAATTAACTGTCAGCTAGACTAGTCTAGTCAGAGAATCCAAACAGCTAGCTACTAGCATCTCACGAACCAGAGGGAACTAACAAGCTAACTTTCCCACAGCCTTCAGCAAACAAAACTAAACAAAACTCCTTCTTTCATAACAAGATTTTACCTCACTTCCTGACACTGCGGGTACATTATGTTGATTTTCTATTCTAGGCAGTCGTGACTTTATATGGATCTTTTTCATTAGTACTGCATGAACACACATGCCCAACGAAGGCCTGACGTGCTACCCTTTCCTGCGAAATGCAATTATAATTACATCAAAGTTCTGCTGTCCAACCGCCATAGAAAGGACACATCTTATCTGTGTCAGGCAGTAACCGCTGTTCTGGAACTCTGTCCACCTCAATTAACCTGAGGGGCCCGGACAGTGGCGAGCGAGCGCACACGCGCGCGGTTTGCCGTGCCCCATGACGCGGTGATGTGCGTGTGTCGGCTCTGAGGCGTCTGGGCGGAGAGGGAGGGTGCGTCTTACCCAGAAGACGTCGTAGATGAGGAGTCCAGACAGCAGCAGGCAGGACACCTTGAGGCTGGGCAGGCGCACAAAGGCGATCATGGCCACGCAGAGCCCCATGGCGAGAGCTGAGAGGGGGCAGAGGTTAGGACGGGAGGGGCAGGCGCACACACGTCACCTGTACACCTGTCAGAGGGGGGGGGGGGGGGCGCTGATGCTTTCGCACGCACGGAGACACACATTCGGACACACACACACACACAGTGATGAACAGACAGACATACAGGACAGATACACACACGGAGACACACGCAAGAACACACACACACCACAGATACACACACACGGACACACATGCAAGAACACACACACACACACACCACAGATACACACACACGGACACACATGCAAGAACACACACACACCACAGATACACACGGAGACACACATTCGGACACACACACACACAGTGATGAACAGACAGACATACAGGACAGATACACACACAGAGACACACGAGCAGGCACACACACCACAGATACACACATTCGGACACACACACACAGTGATGAACAGACAGACATACAGGACAGATACACACACAGAGACACGAGCAGGCACACACACCACAGATACACACATTCGGACACACACACACAGTGATGAACAGACAGACATACAGGACAGATACACACACAGAGACACACACGGAGACACGAGCAGGCACACACACCACAGATACACACATTCGGACACACACACACAGTGATGAACAGACAGACATACAGGACAGATACACACACAGAGACACACACGGAGACACGAGCAGGCACACACACCACAGATACACACATTCGGACACACACACACAGTGACTGAACAGACAGACATACAGGACAGATACACACGGAGACACAAGCAGGAGGGCGCGCACAGCACACACACACACACACACCGTCCATGAGCAGCCAGTGTCCGGTGAGCACCCAGATGAGTACCAGCAGGACGGACAGGGAGAAGGAGAGCAGCTCGGCCAGGGTGAAGCGCCCGCAGCAACCGAAGGAGATCCTGGAGGAGGAGGAGGAGAGAGAACCATCTACATTTAGCAGACGCTCTTATCCAGAGCGACTTACAGTAAAGTACAGGGGACATTCCCCCCCCGAGGCAAGTAGGGGGAAGTGCCTTGCCCAAGGACACCGTCATTTTGCACACGACCAGTCAATACCGGACCCAGTCAATACCGC
>CM042865.1:11654990-11677490 GCA_023658055.1 Thaleichthys pacificus
ATGACGTCTCTACTACTTGGAAGTGATTGGCAGGCCTGGCTCTCAAATGCTTGAACGGGGTGAAGTGAAGCTGTTCCACTAAGGCATAGTCAACACATCCGACAGAAAGGCTGTGTGCTATTCCATATTCAACTGCTAAACCGCTCGCTCAGAATTCTGCCCACATCAGGCTACAGAACATGGGTGCCATAAGTCAATAGAACATTTAAAAACTAAATACAATTCTGGACTGTTGAGGGCTGGATTGCAGCCCAAAGTGCCATAAGACTTCCTTGTCTATTGAGGGACAACGTTTCAATAAACTATTCCAATGCCATCCCTCATCAAGCCAACAATTTGCATGCCTGAACAACGGGCGCTACATAGACCACCCATAAAAACGGTTTGGTTTTAAATGTTGCCTCTGTTAAGGTCAACCAGTATACTTAAAGAACAGAAAAGACTTATATGAACTTGAATATTCTAGGCTATTGGTCAGCTACATAGAAGTGAAGCTGATTTCCAAATACAAGCCCATCAACCCACATCGACACAGGAACAAGTGGCATTCAGCTAGATTAGCTGATTCCCTGAAAATTATTTATTGTAGATCCAGATTTGATTTAAGCAGGTCTCCTGCTCCTGCCTGGTGATGTTGTTCAAGCTCGTTTTTAAAAAAACGTTACTCTTCCCTGATAAGGGGAAGTCCAAAATTAACTGGCCATGTAAGATAAGTAAGTTGTGGTATCTTAAAAAGAGCCACTTTATATTCATAGCTAGAAATGTTTTATATTTAAGACTAAACCTATACTCTTGCTACCTGCCATATATCCAGTATAAAAAAAAAAAAACTCAACTAATGATTGAAAAAAAGGGACCGATGAATATCTTGCTAGACGTTTTGTGGCATTAATGGTGTAAAAAAATAAGTACGTAAAAACAATGCCATATTGTACTGCTGATGATGTGGAATAACTTGTCTAGATGGTGTGGAAGTATGGGTCAATAACGCGATTTTGCCAGCTTGCTTGTGTATCATAAGCAAAAATAGGCCTTTATATTTGTCAGACAGCAGGCTTTTTATTCTTGCCTGAGTGTGCAAGTTGCGGCTTGCTACTGTACTGTAGTAAGCTGAAGGGTTAGCAAGCTGCGCAGTAGTTAGAAACTAGTAGCTATCATAACAACTATTTCACTTCCCTAATGCCGTGATCCAATCATTCATCTCACTAAGTTAACTGTAGAAATGTCGTCCCCCCGCTATAAAATGCTGCTAGCAAAAATCCTGATACCGATTGGAGATATTAGCTAGCTGGAGCGAGGAGTTAGGAAGCATAGCTAGCCAATGTCTAGCGATGTAGTCTTTGTTTGTGTGCAATTAGCAAGCTAACTCTGGTGTTATCCAGCTACTGTAATCAAGTAATCTATTTTGGGAGAGAGAGAAAAAAATTTACGTAGCTTGCTAGTTAGCTACCTATCTACGGTACAGTAAAAACGTGCGGTAGCTAAAGTCAAAACTCCAATACAAATATGCCAGTATACTGACATAATCCTAGTCTATATCAAACCTCTGCTAGCTGTTTATACACCCATGGTTTGAATGTGCGCTTGGCTTGTTAGCCTAATGCTAACAATTTTCTCAATGGCAAGATTGGGGAATAGGCTAACTAATGCTAGCTGCTACTACTACTAGTTTGCTAGTAGCAGCTAACCCGTTAGCATGTTCGCAGCAGCTCGAGCACGTAGCGTAGCTAATAACAATGGTTTGACATCTTAAATGCTTGGTGTTATTCCATTGGGCTTAAGTTTGCAAAAACATACAAGTATTTAATGAGTCAACAGCAACACATTTCGTTACATGTATCGATAAAATCACACAGGTTAGCCAGGTCGCGTAATGCCTATGCGCACTCACCAAGCAGAGTAGCCCTGCTCCGCCATGTCGCCGATCACAACAGTCAGTGCGTTCCGCGACAGTAGCACAGATTCGGGTTTCTGTGGCAAAACGGTGGGTGCTGGTGGAGAAAATTTCCGCCGTTGCTTCAAGATTGGTATTTTTCAACAGTCACTATGTGATAACAACATGGCGATATATCCCAGTCATCAGCTAGCAAGCACTAGCTGAACCGCTTGCAATCGAAATTACAATGATGGTTTGCTGCTAGGTGGCCAGGCAATGCAAGACAAAGCACCCCCTGGAAAAAAACTATAATTTCGTCAGTTTTACGAGTGTCCTGCCGTCTCACTAGCCCTTGCAGGCCCGTTATCAAACGATGCTACACTCGCTGTAAATCCATATTCAGTGGCATTTTCCTCTATTTGGATATTCTCGAAGTCTGCACCCTCCGCTGTAATGGAAGCCGTTCAGATAGCTTTGTTTTCTATGGCGAGTCACGGGAACGCGCAAAATCGCCCCTGCTAGAGAGTAGCGTGTAAGTGCACTGAAGAAGTGCAATGGAAATGCTTGCAATTGCTTCTCACTAGTTGGCAGTATTGCTAACGCATAGACGGTCGTTCTATGCAATTAACATTTCAGGAATTAATTCCAAGACGTCAATCCCCTTATGTAGCTAATAAAATAAAAAATGGCAGTACAACATCCACATTATTGTCGAGTTACATTTTTGGTATGTCTCTTAATAGAATAGAAAATGCAATAACCCAATGACAATGCTTGTTATTTTGTGAAGTATTCATTTAAAATGAAATATTCCTCCAAATTAGTACCTGTCGACATAAAGACAGGTTCAGATGTTCCTCCCGACGAGGGAAGAGTGTTTAGAGGGGGTCAAATCAGCGTTCCCCCCTCTCCAAGTAGTTTGGGATTACCAAAATCTGCAAGGAACTGTTCTTAGAGTTTACACACAATCTGTTCAATCAACACAGCGACAAGAGATATGGTGCTATCCTTCTGCACCACAAGCCTCCACAAAGCCTCCACTGGTTAAATCAAATACAAATGTATTTTTTAGAGCCCTTTTTACAAGCAATGTCACAGAGGGCTTCACGTAGAACTGCCCCTCAACCAACCTAAACCCTCTAGGAAGACAAGGAAAAACTCCCAGGAAAACTCTCTAGAGGAGAAAAAATTGAAGAAACCTTGGGAGGAGCAATTCAGTGAGGGATCCCAGTGAGGGGTTAAGAAAGTGGGGCCATAGAAGCCCATAAGGTTCGCCGGTTCCATGAAAGAATTGTGGAGTCAGATGGCTGAGCGGTGAGGGAGTCGGGCTAGTAATCTGAAGGTTGCCGGTTTGATTCCCAGCCGTGCACAATGACGTTGTGTCCTTGGGCAAGGCACTTCACCCTACGTACCTCGGGGAGAATGTCCCTGTACTTACTGTAAGTCGCTCTGGATAAGAGCGTCTGCTAAATGACTAAATGTAAATGTGGTCCCACCTGAACATGATTCTAAAACGTTTGGGGCAGGGGCAATTCTAGGATGAGACCTTTAGGGGGCTCAGTCCCCAATGAGAATGTGGCTTGTGTTCTTAATCTGCGCCATGAAATGAACTACCTACTTCTTCTCCTTTGATTTTACTGGCAGACTACCAACGTTAAAGGTGCATGGCGACACTGGATATGAAACCTGTTTAAAGCCCTTTGAACCTGTCATTGTTTGTCATCTGCCACTAACAGACACGTTTGCAAACTCTTACGTTAGAGCAATAAAACTTATTTAAGATAATAATTCATTGTTTTTATTATTATTATTTTTAGGGGTACTGAGATGAAATTTAGGTGTGCTTGAACACCCCTAAAAAGAGTCTAAAATCGCCACTGGTTTGGGGGTATATCATTTTTCAGAAGGTTGAATCTTTTTAAATGGGCACTAAATCTCTCTTTAGTTTTTAGAATGCACTTTATGGTTGAAATATTTAACGACAGTGAAGTAATTTGTGATTTGTAATACACATTGGCCTCTAAATGAACAGAGAATGTAACATTCCACGCTCCCTAGCCATGTATTGACCCATGTATAGGGAGTCAGGTGGCTGAGCGGTAGAGGGAGTTGGCTAGTAATCAGAAGGTCGCTGGTTCGATTCCCGGCCGTGTCAAATGACGTTGTGTCCTTGGGCAAGGCACTTCACCCTACTTGCCTCAGGGGGAATGTCCCTGTACTTACTGTAAGTCGCTCTGGATAAGAGCGTCTGCTAAATGACTAAATGTAAATGTAACATTCCACGCTCCCTAGCCATGTATTGACCCATGTATTTATTGCATAGCCTAAAGTCACTCAGAGGCTGTGTAAAAGTCTGTTCAGTCCAACTGACATCAATAAATTGTACAGTAGCCCTCCCACCAAATACCAAATGAAAACATAAAAAAAACATGGATACGTTTGGTTACTATATAGAGATATCCCATCAGTCCAATCACTAAGGGAGTCAGGTGGCTGAGCGGTTAGGGAATCGGGCTAGTAATCTGAAGGTTGCCAGTTCGATTCCCGGCCTTGCCAAAATGACGATGTGTCCATGGGCAAGACACTTCACCCTACTTGCCTCAGGGGAATGTCCCTGTACTTACTGTAAGTCACTCTGGATAAGAGTGTTTACTAAATGTAAATATATTGTAATAACCAAGCAAAGCAGATGCCAAAACTCATTTTTAGAAAGGAAAGCGTGTACATTGGAAATTGTTCAATGAAATCTCAACAGAATGTATGTGACCCAGCACTATTGTCCTTCATCTGTGCGGCTGTAATTCTTTGTGTCATATGTCACTTTCACCCATTGTGTCTTGCCATTCTGGGGTCATGCATTCAGGCTAGTGTGAAGTGAGAAGTATCTCGTGTTGTGGTGCTGTTGCACTAAGGCGCATGTGTATAAGATAAGAACAAAGGTTTATTTGTTTGTTCAAGGTATTGGCCATTTATAAGATAACATGACTAACAGATGTGACATATTTACCCATGTAGATTATTCGGATGGATATTAATGTGACACGTAAAGTATACAGCAGTGTTATGGAGGGTCAGATGGCTGAGCGGTTAGGGAATCGGGCTATTAATCAGAAGGTTGCCGGTTCGATTTTCTGGCCGTGAAAAATTGACGTTGTGTCCTTGGGCAAGACACTTCACCCTACTTGCCTCAAGGGGAATGATAACAGCGTCTGCTAAATCATCTGTAGATTCTAGAATGTAGAATGTAGAACCCTAACCCTAGAAATATTAGTCCGTCAATTATTCTGACCAGTGCAACTCTGTCATGCAGTACCACATCTGTCCACTAGATGTCAGGCTAGAAGTACGAGACAACTCGGAGGTTGAAGACATCGCAGCACCTTCACACAAGATCTGGGTCGTTTCAACCTGAAACACTATCTCTAGCTATCCACCTAAAGCTGTTAACACCCGCACCTCCTGTTACGAACTTGTACAATGTTGACTATTAGAAGAGACATAACAACCACCAAGAGAAAACATCAATATAAAAATGATCGATATTCAATTTTACTGTGGACGTGTTCCTATCTCTACTAAATGTTTGCTTGGGTAAACTAGAGAATGTGTGTGTGTGTGAGTGAAATAGAGAGATAGAGGGAGGGGTGAGAGGAAGGAGAAAGAGATGTTCCCGCTGTTAGATGTTATCTAGGTCAACAGGGGGAGTGTGCTCATTCGTGGCTGCACGCCTGCGTACCAAATATGTGATTGAACCGTTTCTGCAACAGCCACCCACTGCCTGCGCGCTCGTTGTCTCGTGTGTCATCCCTCCTCATTAAATACCCATACTTCACTGCCACACCTGTCTTAAACGACATCCGCTCTGCTAGACTTTTTAAAATCTGAATGAAAAACGGTCTTTGTTTGAATTAATATCATTCTATTTGCAGCACCGAACTAAGAAGACGGATGAATACTGGCGAACTGGGTCAATATCTTTCCACCGTCTCTCCGAGAACGAAGGAAATGTGGTTACAGATATAGATCAAGCAAATGCAACGCTTCTGGTGTACAGAAAGATATAGCTAACGTGGCCCATGGTGAGCATGAAAGACAGAGAAAAAAAGAAATCGAGACAGAGAGATGGTTAGAGGGGAAACGAAAAGAAAAAGACAGAAAAAAAGGACAGAAAGAAAGAGAGAGAAATAGATTGACATGACAAAGTAGAAAATAGATATATAAGAAAGAACATATTCCTCTGAGTATACACATCAAATCCTGTACACATCCTGTACACAGCAGGGCCAGGCTAACGTTCCTTCTCAGATTCAAAGCACCTGACTACTCTCCTCGACTGGTTCAAATGGCGCCCGAACACAGTGTGAGTATTGTTGCAGGTGTGTGGACAGACTCTCAGGCCTCCAGTCATGCGGAGAAACTAGAAACCTTTTCGTATGTGTCAGTCCTACACCGTTGGCTCATGTTCCCTTGTCTACCATCAATGAAAACCACAAACCCCGTTATCTGGGATGACAATCAGTCCTCTTAGCCTTTTTGTTGCGTCATGAAGAGACATCCTTTCAGGATCTGCAGCAACCATGTGGTGCATGACCGACCGGAGTGGAGACATGGGTGGGTTTTGGAGAGTACAACAATTGCCACCCACACACGGGAGTCAGGTGGCTGAGCGGTGAGGGAAGCGGGCTAGTAATACGAAGGTTGTTGGTTCGATTCCCGGCCGTGCAAATTGTCGTTGTGTCCTTGGGCAAGGCACTTCACCCTACTTGCCTCGGGGGGGAATGTCCCTGTACTTACTGTAAATCGCTCTGGATAAGAGCGTCTGCTAAATGACAAAAAGAAAAAGAAAAAGGGAGTTGTGATGGGTTGTGTCATTGACCCATCATGGCTATATCTCCGAACAGCACACAGCATACAGGCCATAAACGATTCTCAACCGGTTGTCTCCGCTAGAGGTGACACCAAAGGCAGATGAGCGTCGTGGGATTGGCTGTCAGGCTGGTCCTCGCACTGTCGCCCTGGCAACGCAAACAAACAAGGACAGGCCCAAATGAACCCCAGAAAGCCAACACGGGTGAATCTGGGGAAAAAACATTAAACATGAATGCAAGTTGTACCTTTGGTGAGAGCTTCCTCTTCCTGTCCTATGCTAACCTGACCTTTTACATGAGCCTGGCTTTCATGTTTGTTTGTGCCATCGTATCCACAAGCTGTTATGTGATCCAGCTTTCCTACAGGGACTACGAAACAAACCCACAATTCTCAACTTTTACTGAATAAAAGCTCACACCGCGGCAGGTGCCTCTCCTCTTCTGATCAACGTCATCAGCGTTACGAGGTATGTACCCAGTAAAATGTTCAGCTTATATCGCCATTAAGAACCACGGCTTCACTGATGGTTTTGGTCTGATGACGCAATGCTGGGCAACAGAAGAGAGAGATGGAGAGGGAGAGAGAGAGGGCGAAAGAGAGGGAGAGAGAGAAGGATAGAGGGAAAGATAAAGAGAGAGAGAGGGAGAGAGAAGGATAGAGGGAGAGAGCAAAAGAGAGGGAGAGAGAAGAGGAGAGAGAAGAGAGAGAGAGAGAGGAGAGAGAGAAGGATAGAGGGAGAGAGAAAGAGAGAGAGGGCGAAAGAGAAGAAGAGAGAAAGAGAGGGAGAGAGAGAGAGAGAGAGAGAGAGAGAGGGAGAGAGAGGAAGATAGAGAGAGAAAGAGAGAGAAAGATAGAGAGAGAGGGAGAGAGAGGAAGATAGAGAGAGAGAGAGAGAGAGAAAGAGAGAGAGAGGGCGAAAGAGAGGGAGAGAGAAAGAGAGGGAGAGAGAGGAAGATAGAGAGAGAGGGAGAGAGAAGGAAGATAGAGAGAGAGAGAGAGAGGGAGAGAGAGAGAGAGAGAGACTCCTGTCCTGGCAGGCCCCGTGGTGTCGCCAGCCTGCTGAAGCAGCAGTGTGCCTGCTGGCAGTAGGGAGCCTGCGTGTCTCTCTCAGGGTGAGACCATGAAGGGGGAGGGGGGAGAGGGGGGGGGGGGGAGAGGGAGAGGGGGGGAGAGGGAGAGGGGGGGGAGAGGGGGGGGGGAGAGGAGCATTTCGGAGCCTTTTCCGGGGCTCCAGGGTTCTGTGGGATCCGAGTGAGTCGACACGGTTACCACGCCTGATGTGAGAGAGCCTGATCAAAGCAGCCCTGTTCTGCCTGACCGATTTCCACAGGATTAAGGATTAGGGAGCATGGAGGCTGGGAGAGGCACAGAGTCAGGCTGAGAGAGGGGAGGGCACAGGGAAGGAGGGAGGGACGGGGATTGAGGCGGGGAGAAATTAGGGCGAGAGGGATGGAAACGAGAGGAAGATGGATTGCGAGACAGCGACCGGCAGACACAAACTGGAATGTGATTACCAGTATGGATGAGGGTTGACTCACTGAGTCATTTGGATTGAGAGCTGACTCACTGAGTCATTTGGATTGAGAGCTGACTCACTGAGTCATTTGGATGGAGGGTTGACTCACTGAGTCATTTGGATGGAGGGTTGACTCACTGAGTCATTTGGATTGAGGGTTGACTCACTGAGTCATTTGGATGGAGGGCTGACTCACTGAGTCATTTGGATTGTCACTTGCTTTCTGAGTTAGAACCATGCCGGGCTAAACTAAGGACGAGGCCTCATGACAGATGCTTGAATTGAATAAGGGTCACACTGGTGTTCATGTTCAGTAACAATACATTCCTACATCATCCACCCCTGTACAAACGACTGAAAATCTGAAAGTACCTAAAATGGTTGTTCAAGACAGGGTTACGTTTGGTTTTTGTTAGCTATTGAAATCAACGAGGTGTGGAAAGTACCCCTTCTCTATATTACTGCTGTGCCTTAATCACAGCCCCGCTGAGAGTGAAAAAAAAACGACTTCAAACAACATGATAACATTGGAAATAAATGATAGCATCAAATAATTCTACAGAGGAAACATTGACTCACCTTCTCGTAACAGTGGATCTCTGGGAAACACCTTTTCTACCACAAGGTCAGCTAGCAGAACTGGAACACACAGACGATAAGAGGCTCCTCTGTTTGACTTCAGAACACACCCGAAGAACTTAAAAAGAAGTTCTAAGAAAGAACTCGAAGAAAGTAGGGTGCTTCTTTATTTAAATCCCTCTTGGTATAACATTAGATTGTGTTCATGCGAAGGGACACAACCATCAAGCGTTGTCAGAGGTGAGGAGAAGAGAGAGAGAGAGAGAGATTCTAGTTAAACTTTCGTGGTACAGTAAAGGGTACTAGATGCTGCCAAGTTGTGAATCCCTTCTAAGGGCCTCTGATAGTTACACATCTAACACATGATTTATTCTGTGTCAGATGTAGGGCGGCTGTGGCTCGGGGCGTAGAGAGGGTCGTCTGTTAATCGCAAGGTTGGCCGTTCGATCCCTGACTCCTCCTAGGTCATGTGCCGAAGTATCCTTGAGCAAGACTCTGAACCCCAAGTTGCTCCCGATGGGCAGGCCGGCGCCTTGCACGGCAGCTCGCTGCCGTCGGTGTGTGTGAGTGTGAGTATGAATCAGAATCAGATCAGAATCAGAATGGGATTTATTCGCCATGAAAGTTTGCACAGACAAGGAATTTGCTTTGGCAGGAAGGTGCATACAATAAACATATAGGGACCTCAAATTTAAATATGTGGACTATCTATACTAAGGGTACATAAACTAGCAGTACTAAGTGGAATTAGAATTAAATAAAATATACAATAAAATAAAATATAGGATAGAATGGGTGAATGAGAGGCAAACATTGTAAAGCGCTTTGAGTCCAGCTAAGGTAGAAAAGCGCTATATAAATGCAGTCCATTTGACCATTCTGTTACCAGAAGGACCGCATAGACCTTCCTGAGATCTGGGTAGCAGAAATGGATTTGGTGTTGTAAGAATATGTACAAGAAGTAATCCAAACAAACGTGGGGAGAATTTCAGTTGAAGCTTGGACATGGGCTGGGAAGAAGGCAGCCTAAACTCACACAAGAACAAGTTTGACAGGTAAATATTTAAACTAACCAAGCTGGCTCTACTGGGTTTGAACAGGGAGACAGCTTCAGTCCTGCCAAGCCGTGCCAAGCCAACACACACACGCCCTGGTTACCCACCTCACACAGAGGCCAACCAAGAGGACCAGGATCTGCCAAGGACCTCCTCAATTAAAACTCCTCTTTCCTTTATTTCTCTTCCCCAAAATAAATAATAAAAATAAATAAGAATAACACAACACTGACATCACATGACGTCAGTGTTATGTTCCTCACCTCACCTAAATGAGATGATGAGAGAGACCTTCCGTAGCAACGCCCAGCTCTAAGGAACGATCTAGAACTCTGTCAGCATGGGGAGGCTGGGGGGGGGGAGGGGGGCGAGGGGGGAATTCATGCAGTATGATTGATTCATTCAATCATACATTAGCGCAACATGTCCCACTTTTTTGGTAACGGCAATTCCGTCCACTCCGCTTTCATTTCTTGAAGTCACATTTAACGTCCGCATCCTCGGTTACAAAAAAAAAATGCACCCACATTTGAATTCGTACCTACGGCCTTGCATGCAAGCCTCAGGCCTCCGTCACAGACCTGCCTGCCCGTAGGGGGGGGGTTAGAGACCCGGGTGTGATGGAGAGAGAGCTGTGACTGTCTACCCTCCACACATGTTTTGGTTCCCACTGCTGTGTCTAATGCATTCAGCGTTCACTGGATCCAGGGCGTGCCCAACAATTACAGTTCCCTGTCCTTATCACAACCCCAGAAATCTGATACTGAGGCTCTTTCTTCTGGTCAGAGAGTGTGTGCGTGCGCGTGTGTGTGTGTGTGCATGCTTTTGTGTGTGTAGCTTGTGTGTGTGTAGAGGTGTCTTTTTACAAATTGGCCTGTCAGCTTTCGTAATGACGGATGTGTAATGCATGTTATGTGTCTGCTTCAGCCTGGGTGTGCGTGTGCGTGCCTGTGTGTGTGTCCTTGCTTGAATATAAGCAGGAAATACAAGACCTGTTTTACGCACTCCCCTCCCATGCAGGGATGGGGCGGGGGGGGGGGGGGGGAGGGAGGTGTGGTAGGGGGTGCTGAACAGCTAAAACACTTCCTTCACAAAACATTGGGGGTTTTAATTGGTCGGAAAATCTATCTGTTTCTCATGAAAGCCAATTGGAATAAAGGAAGTGGTTCCATTGTCACAGAAACAGTTGGCACGGAAACACCACATAACACCATTATCCAATCCCCCCTCCTGGTCCCTTGTCGTCATGCGTTTATACCCTCCCTCTCTCCATTCCTCCCTCCCCTCCCCTCCTGTTCCTCTCTCTCCAGCTTGCACGCTTTTTCAGCCATCAATGAAACCTCAACAACAACTCAGCTGTTGACATGTCAGCAAGCAAAGCTGTAAAAAGCTTGAGAGAAGGAGACGAAATCTAACAGGCAAACGTTCTGCTGTTTTTTTCCTTGCTAGACGTGAGGGTCCCTGACAGCTTCTGTTTCAGCGTCTTCTGAAAACCCGTTTGGGTGCGTGAAATAAAAAAAACACACAAGATAACGACATCGAACGTGTCGGTTGTCATCTCTTCTCCATCAGTTGAGTTATTCACCCTTTTCCTCTCAGTTTCTGTTTCCCTCACGATTTAATCCTGTCCGTTTGCCTCCTCTCTCTATCCCTACAGACTCCTCCCTCTATTTCTCTCCCGCACGCACGCTCTCTCTCTCTCTCGCTCTCGCTCTCTTCCTCTCTCGCTCTCTGACACACTCAAACACACGCACACACACACGCCCTCCTCCCCCATCCCTGCAGTGTCTCAACTGCCTTGGAGCAAACAAGAGAGGAAATAGAACACAGACAATAATAAGAGAGAGAGAAAGAGGGGGATAGAAAGGAAGAGAACGACAGAGAGAGAGAGAGAGAGAGAGAGAGAGAGGGAGAGAGAGTGTGTGAGTGAGTGTGGCTGAAAGTGAGACAGATATGAGGCTGTCGGAACGGCGGCAGGACTAAGAGTGGATTTCGCCCCGGTCGTCCTCTCTCCCCTGGCCAGTGTTTGTCTGCAGTATCCTCTGTGAGCGGCCGCCGAACGCTGAGAAGGTAAGCCTGCCTGCTTTCTCCTCACGCACACACACCCTTTTTTTTTCTCTCTTCTCTTCTCTTCTTTTTTTTTTTTTTTTTTTTTCCTCTCTCTTGCCATCACCGCTGGAACGCTTGGCCTCTTGCGGGGCCCCCTCTTTGTTTGTCTGGGGATGGGGAGGGGAGTTAGTGTGTCAGCGTACCCCCGCTGGTACATCCATGTGGATGCAGGGAGAAGGGAGGAGGTTTTCCCTCCTTGGCTGAGCCGAGGAGACGGTGTCGGGTGAGGGAGAATCGAGGCGACTCCTCCGGTCCCCTCCTCCACCCTCCGCCCTCCACCCTCCGTGCAGCAGACAGGGGCTGGAGACGCCGGTGTCTGTCTGAGCTCGCCGTTGACTCATCTCCCCCCCCCCCCGTGCGTCCTCCCTGCACATCAGGACGGCCCGGCTTTACGTAGGGGAATCTAGACAGGGAGGAGGATGGTGTGTGTGTGTGTTGTGTCTGTGTGTGTGTGCGTGTGCACATGAGGGAGAGCGCTGTCACGTAGGATCAGGTGTCGGAGGGCTCCTGGCCGAGGGAGACGTGTGTGTGTGTGCTGCGGGAGGCGCACACGCCCCGTAGAGCGGCGCTCGTCGGGGGCTGAGGACGGCCGGCTGAACATTGGCCTTCCGCACACGCACACACACACGCACACACGCTGGGCTCTGCCCTCCCTTCCGCACGTCTCTCCTCAGCGCTGCCTGGGACGTGCTCGCTGTTTTGTGGCGTGAGCGTGAGCGGCGCTCGGAGGCGGCGTGGCGCGCTCGGAGGGAGCGGAGGGGCCGGGAGGGATTGGGGATGTTTCGCAAGGCTCCCTTGTGTCTTCGACGGAGGCCTCACTAGGATTTGTTGATCGCCGACTGTGTGTGTTTGTGTGTGTGTGTGTGTGAGCAGGAACCTGGGCAGGGAGGGGCCGAGGTGCTGGGTGGGGGGTAGGGGAGGTTAACGGGGTGGAGGCAGATGGGGTAGAGGGGCGGAGGTTGATGCAGCGAAGAGAGAGTGAAGGAAAGAGAGAGATGGGAGTGAGAGGGAGTGAGAGGGAGAGAGTAAGAGGGGGAGAGAGAGAGAGAGAGAGAGAGTAAGACAGAGAGTGAGAGAGAGAGAGAGAGAGATAGATAGAGAGAGGGAGAGAGAGAGAGATAGAGAGAGGGAGAGGGAAACAGTGAAAACAGAAGTAAAAGAGAGAGAGAGAGAGAATGTAATTCCATTAAAAGGGGACTCTGATGTTTAGCTGAGCACTGGATGTAGAGATGGCAGGACATTCATGAGTGATAGGTGCATGAATGAACCAGAACAGCCACCGTTAAGGCCCTGAGAAATACAGCATCCAGCAAATATGGTGGAAATATTCCCATGATGCTCTAGGCTGAGTTGAAGCAACACAAATAGTGAAATGGATGAGGGCAGGGGGTGTCCGATACCAGCGATGAACGTAGCTTTAAAACTGGACAGCTGTACGTGCTGGGTTTTTTGCAGGATTAGTGAGAAACTGTACGAGAATATATGTCACTGCAATGGCCGTGCTGAGCAGTGGAGCTAATCGAATCATGAGAATCACAAGATGTGTGCTTGTGACTGTTCGACTGGATGGATTTAAAATGCCCAAACTGTATTTTCTCTTTAAATACATCTTTACTCCTTACATTTCTAATGTATCATGTACGATTTTGACATTTTGAAAGTAACCCTTTTTGGGATCGTTCCCTTTCTAAATGTAACGCTTTTAGTCTCAATATCCAGGAGATTCAGGCAAATATGCTGTGAAAGGATTGAATTGTGCTGTAATATGATGATGTTTGGACCACAGCAATGATTCTAAGAGACGTTTCCTAGAAACCAGACCCATGGTGGTGTCATTGAAAGGACTGTTGGCTGGCACACCCTCAAATTGCTGTCAGACCGACTCCTAGGGCGCAAAGGGTGTCATCCACCAAACCCACCAACCAGACACAGCAAACGCCTTCATCACCACTTCCTCAGTACACCTTACATTCCTTTTAACCAAAATAATCTCTTCAAATCACCTGTAATCGGGCAGTTGACTGTAATCAAATCCTTTTCCCAGTATTGCCACCACAGGTCTGCATTTTACATTCATTTCGCAGACGCTCTTATCCAGAGCGACTTACAGTAAGTACAGGGACATTCCCACCGAGGCAAGTAGGGTGAAGTGCCTTGCCCAGGGACACAACTTCATTTAGGCATGGCCCGGGGAATCGAACTGGCAACCTTCAGATTAACAGCCCGATTCCCTAACCGCTAACATCTGACCCCGACTGCAAGTCAGAGACACGAAAAAACATTATAATGTTCACACCCCAGAATATCTGCGTCTGAGCTAGCAGCCTGAAGGGCGACGCCACAGAAGTGGACCTGATTAGCGATGCAATTAGCCAGTGCTACGGAGAGGCCTGTGGTCAGTGTGGGAGGAGGGGGGGCAGAGGCCTGTGGTCAGTGTGGGAGGAGGGGGGGCAGAGGTCATGTGGTTTAACCCCCCAGCTGGGGGAGGTTCCTGATGACCTTGGTGGTAACGACAAGCGACAGGGATCGGCTCGTCAAATCCGGGAACATCACGTCTCCAGAACACGTTTCAGACACAAACCCACTTGGTTCAACACGGTGCGACCGGGGTTGGAAGTCGAGACCAACCAACAGGTAGTTATTGGGAGACACGCTATTCTCATAAAAAAAACAAAAAAACAAAACAAAAAAAACAATCACATTCAAGAAAGGCGGATCACATGTCCGCCCGAACTTTGAACGGGGGCGCTCTCTCGCATCATCTCTCCGCCCCCGCCAAACACCGTCAGCGAAACACCCCCCGAAAACGTTTGACAACATCGACGGCCGAACGGAGAACAGAACGACAGTTTGAAGCGACCTCCCGTGACCCTCTTTGTGGCCGAGCATCAACCGGCTCATTGTGTGACGCGATGGCCTAGGACGTCGCAAACAGACTCGGGCTTTAAAGCGGCGCTGGATGTTCCATTATCTCAAACTGAAAAGAGCTGCAGGCTCGAGCTGTGTGTTGTGCCCTTGTGGCCCCGCTCAGCCCAGCTGACTGCCGTGTTTACGTGACGTCACGGCGTAGGGGCTCCGTTGCCATGACTCCCTCCTGCATTTCAGGAAAACGAAACGACGAGGAAATGTTTTGACATCACACATATCAAAATACTGCGGGGAATATCAGGGAGGAGATTCAGGAGTCAGGTGGCTGAGCGGTTAGGGTGTCGGACTCGTAATCTGAAGGTTACCGGTTCGATTCCCTGGCTGTGCCAAATGACGTTGTGTCCTTGGGCAAGGCACTTCACCCTACTTGCTTCGGGGGGGGAATGTCCCTGTACTTCCTGTAAGTCGCTCTGGATAAGAGCGTCTGCTAAATGACTAAATGTAAATGTAGAATCCATAAAGCGCACTCTGCTAACAGTGCACGTTCAGGGGAGGCACTAAACCAATAAACTATCAACCACGTAACTTCAGTGTTAAGTGTCGCGAACATGAGTGGATGTCCGAGGCCCCATCGATCAGCTACTGAACAGTCTTTCCAATTGGACGGCTCTCTCTGCTCCCTCTACACCCCGTTCAGCTGGCTCAGCATCCATCTTTGTTTGGGGCCTTTAATCCTTGCCAGGTATTCTGAGCCAAAGTGTCATCTTAACACAAAGGAGACCGTGAAACTTCCTTTGGCAGTCATGCTGCCCTGCACGCAGGCGTGTGCTGGCCAGATAAGAACAAACGAAACAGAAAAGAAGATTTCTGTCAGTTTGAAATGAACAGAATTAGGGTGGGGCTTTGTCTTTTCATTGTGCAATAAGTAAGGATTAAGTTGTCTCTTTGGTCTTACGTAAATCTACAGTACGTCTATGTAGCTCTTCCCTCTTCTCTCGCTGTCTCTCTCTCTCCCTCAATCTGTCTCTCTTGGTTCCTGTATCTCTCCGGCTCTATAATCTCTGCTCAGTGTTCAGAAATAGGCCCTGTTCGCACATATCTCTTTACACGTATGTGTGTGTGTACTCTTTGTGTACTGTGTGTGTGTACACTGTATATGTGTGTGTGAAAGTACTGTATGTGTTGCGTGTGAGTGTGTGTATGCGTGTGTGTCTGCATGTGTGTGTGTGTCTGCATGTGTGTGTGTGTGTCTGCATGTGTGTGTGTGTGTGTTGCAGGCTGACAGGGCCCTCCTCCCTGTACTCATTACCAAGAGGGCAGAGAGGCCTAACAGAGAATCTTTGTCCTCCATTCTTCACACATAACAACAGTCATATGATGACAAGCAGGAGGAGGTGCAGGGGAGGAGGGGGGAGGGGAGGAGGAGGGGTGCTTTGCAGTACAAGGGTTTTGGGGAGAGGGCTGGGGTGAGGGCAAATGTGTGTGTGTGCGTGCGGGTCTGTGTGTGCGTGAGGGTGTGTGCGTGAGTGAGTCGGACAGTGTATGGTGAAAGCACAGCCTTTGGCTGATTATGAAGTCCATGTACAATCCTACTTACGTCTGCGCTTGTGAGCGTGAGGACATATGGGTGGATATCTGCGAGTACATGTGTGTGTGTGTGTGTTAGTGTGTGTGTGTAGGTACCCTTGAACAGGCCAAGTTCAATTAGATAATGGTTTCCCATCCCCATGTGGCTTTTAGCTGGTTGTTACAAATCCCATTGCAGTATCAAGGGCATGGTATAGAAAAGGTAAAGTCCCTACCTCTCCCGAGCGACGGCAGTAGCTGGCTGTCTGCAAGATCTATCGAGGTAGTTATGAACACATTTGACGAAGAGCCAAGTACTAAAGAGAGCAATTTGTTTGTTGTAAATAGGACTGATGTACTGCAGGTGATCGCTGAACTCTCCTGGGCGGTTTTCCCTGGCGGAACTTTAACCTTCCCCGTCCACTGCAGGGTCATGCCGGCTCCAACGCAGGTAGGGTCATGCCGGCTCCATAGCAGGGTCATGCCGGCTCCACTAGCAGGGTCATGCCGGCTCCACCGCAGGGTCATGCCGGCTCCATAGCAGGGTCATGCCGGCTCCATCCGCAGGGTCATGCCGGCTCCACAGCAGGGTCATGCCGGCTCCACAGCAGGGTCATGCCGGCTCCACAGCAGGGTCATGCCGGCTCCACAGCAGGGTCATGCCGGCTCCACCGCAGGTTCATGCCGGCTCCACCGCAGGGTCATGCCGGCTCCACAGCAAGGGTCATGCCGGCTCCACCGCAGGGTCATGCCGGCTCCACTGCAGGGTCATGCCGGCTCCAAGCAGGGTCATGCCGGCTCCATAGCAGGGTCATGCCGGCTCCACCGCAGGGTCATGCCGGCTCCACAGCAGGGTCATGCCGGCTCCACCGCAGGGTCATGCCGGCTCCACCGCCGCGGTCGTCTACAACGGCACCATCGCAATGTTTCAGCACATTTTTTTTAAAATCTCGTTGCTGTTTTCGAAAACGACGAAAACCACCAACTGCAGGATGTGCAGCTCGTGGTGTTCGGTAGTCAGTGCTTGACTTAACTGTTTCCGGTGTTTGGAGAGACCCCATAAATCTCATCTGCCACCACCGATGGTGACGCGCGCTCACAGGATGTCAGCGGCCGATGACAGGACAGATAAGCTCCGGCCCTTTCCAGAAATGTGATGAATCTTTTCGATTGTTTCTCGTAACCGTTACATAACGATAACAGGCAGGTTGTAGACGGAGCGAGATTCTCGCGCACACAAACACACTTGCCCACACACATCCACACACACCCTCTCGACACACACACACACAAACACAGACACACAAGACTCTCTCCACCTTTTGCCATCCCTTCCCATCAATGGTCTGCTAATAGCTGTGCCTGTGCACAGACGTGCTATTGTCATAGCAGGCTGACCTTGTGACTCAGTGGGCCTCGGTGCATCTGCAGCATAGTAGAGCTGAGGGAACACAGGGCGGCTCTGGAACCAAGAATGCTAAACACAGGCCCTTATCACAAAACATCTACTACACTCAGCCTCCGCCTCCCCCACCCCCCCACTCCCTTGCCCACTCCCCCCACCCCCCCACCCCCCACCCCCCCCCTACCCCTCACCCAGCCCCAACCCTCTCCACTCTTTTGGGCTAATGAAAAATGAACACTGCCCCTCATTGTTTTGCCGTAACGAACGAGTAGTGTACAGTTTACTGAGGGGTGGCTAAGCATCGCCTTTGGAGGAGAGAGAGAGAGAGAGAGAGAGAGAGAGAGAGAGAGAGAGAGAGAGAAGAGAGAGAGAAGAGAGAGAGAGAGAGAGAGAGAGAGAGAGAGAGAGAGAGAGAGAGAGAGAGAGAGAGAGAGAGAGAAGAGAGAGAAAGAGAGAGAGAGAGAGAGAGAGAGAGAGAGAGAGAGAGAGAGAGAGAAAGAGAGAGAAGAGAGAGAGGGTTGGATTACTTAATGCTAAGCAAACAGTTAGAGCCAAATCTTGCTATCCATGTCATGCACAAATGTTTCCTAACATTGTGGCTGATCATTATGCAGCAGGGACGTCTTCTCTAAGTCAACTAAAAGTTTCAGCTCCTGCAGTCTGGTGCCTGGGGAGGAAGCTATGCCTTCAGGGTGACCCCAGACAGTCCTGGCACTTCCTCAATGTAATGATGATAATTAACTACTTTGGTGAGATGATTTGAACACGGAGACTCTGAGGAGCAAAGATGAATTTGCCCTTCCTGTATGGTAGAGCACGCCAGCCCTTCACCTCACATCATGTGACAGGAATGCTGGGTAATCCTGGGGGAACAGTGTCAGCTGACACAACTGTGAGAGGGTTAGGTTAAGGTGCTCTCCCTCCCTCCCTCCCTCGATCCCTCGACCTCCCTCTCATCCCTCCCTCCCTCCATCCCTCCCGACCGAAACATCCTCGGCCCAGCTCTGTGATTCACTCCGGTTTTCTCTCTCTGAAAAATAAGAAGAAAACGCATTTGGCATCTTTCGTCCTGCACTCATCCCCCCCCCCCCCCCCCCCCCCCACCAACTGTCGATTTGAAAGCAGCCCTGAGGTCTGATATGATAGACCGGCAGACGAGGGCCTTTCCCTCCAGCCTCTAACAGTGGACCCTGTTTCCATAGCATTTCCTCAAGGGCAAACCTCAACGAGGGATGATTGGAGGGATGATTGTGAGCAGGGACGAGGTCTGGGTCACCGTCGGATGAGCAGGGCGGGGCGTGGCCACGCGACAACATATCCGAGTGAGTCTATTCAGGACATACGCCGAATCTTGCATAATGCAACGCGAAGGGCTGAGTGCTGAAGATCATTGGGTCCGCGACCTATATCCGCTGGCTCTGACGTAGGCTGGTGCAAGCAAGCAGGCTCGCCAGCGATGAGTCATACCAGGGGAAACAGGGCTGTGTTTCTGGGGTGGCTCACGTCTTTGAAGTCCCCCCCCCCCCGGGTCCTCTGTCAAGAGCCAGAACCGGGTTCTACGGGTTCTCCGAGGCCTTGGTTCTCCCGGGGCGTCGTGTTCAGGCAGGGCTTCTGTGGTGGAGGTCTGGTAACCGGACGTTAATCAGGGCCAACACTGCCAGAGGGACCATGTTGATATCGACTGTGAGCTATTTTGCCCCAGTTTGACGTTCAGTACTGTATGTACAGCATGTCTGCTTTGGGGGATTCAGACACCCTGTTACCATAAAGAGGTCTGCTCGAATGAAATAGCCTGCTTCCCTTTAGGGCTTTCTCCTTTGGGTCGACGGTGGACGAGTCTTGCAGAGGATAAATAAACAAACTCAATCTGCCCGTTGTCATGGGGGATTTGTTTGTGCTGCTGCAGTGTCGTTGTGGACTGTCGGCGACAGAGTTTAAACGAGGATGATGGAAGCTACTTCTTGTTAAAACATCACCCTTTCGTTGGTATTTTTGGTAGGTGTTGTGGTGGCAGTACTGACTAATGCTTTCAGTTTTGGTCACTTTCAGATCCCTAGCTTCGGTCTTGGTTCAACAAAAAACAGTTCCTGGAATGTTACTTCAGTTTTTTTAAAATGCTATTCTAATACTATTACTGTTAGCAGTTGAGAGTGATTTGACCTTATGATGCCAAGGACAATCTAGTGCTACAGAATATTTGGGCTATAAGCCACAATAAACTGTCTGGTGAGCAGTTGTGACGCTTTAGATCCATGTGCTAATTAATAGGTAACAAGCCCTTTGTAAGATGCTTGTTAACATGTGTTAAATAAACTGTCATTGTAAATAATATTGGGGTTAGGGCTTGGTCTAGGACTAAGGCTAGGGCTGTCGTAAGATGAGAAAAGCTTAAGGTAATAAGTACCTCATAAGATGCTTATGAACAGTAACAGTTGTTAATAAGACTTACTAATTTACCAAGGCCTTCGTAAGTCTTAACTAACGCTCATTCCAAACAACTGAATCTTAAGTGTTACCCAGCATGCCAAGGCTACAGCTTGTATTTTTGGCAAAGCTGGAGGCTTTTCGCCGTTCGTCTTTGCCTTTAAAGTAATTAGATAGTTTAATTCCCAGCGACCAGCTTGAAGTTGCATCCCCTTCAAAGGTCTGCGTCTCTGAGATGGAGACAATCCTCTTCTTACTTTGGGGTTTATTACTAATGGGCACATTGTTCTAATGACACAGCAGTTTGGAAAGCAAGTTCGTTGAGTGATTAAAGAGTTCTTGGTATGAGTGGGGGAAGTGATTCGGACGTCGGGGAGTCAGGTGGCTGAGCGGTTAGGGAATCGGGCTAGTAATCCGAAGGTTGCCGGTTCGATTCCCGGCTGTGCGAAATGACGTTGTGTCCTTGGGCAAGGCACTTCACCCTACTTGCCTCGGTGGGAATGTCCCTGTACTTACTGTAAGTCGCTCTGGATAAGAGCGTCTGCTGAAAAAATGACTAAATGTTCGGACTCTCAAACAAATTCCTTTGAGGGAAGTTTACCCTCTTCTTCTCCATTTCACTGTCATTGTCATTATATCTGTTTCTCCCACATCCTTACCTCTCCCTTGGCCTCCCCTTCCCAGAGATGCAGGCTGTGAGTTCTCAGGGAGAATTAAAAGGCTGATTTAAGTCATGTGTACTACATCAACCACTAAGACGTCACGGCAAGCTATCGGAAACCTTTGCTTGGTGCTGCAAAGATTGAAAACTCGTGTCTTCAATCCCAAAGAGTAATTTTCTTCAGAACAGGAAATCCCAGCCACTACTATTTTAAAAACTCATACTAGATATTATGCCTTTGTGGTTTTGAATGCCCTCCCCTCTATTGTCTGCAAACCGGGCTTATAGTTTAAGAAATAATCAGAGAAAGGAGTGCCTGGGAAAGGTTTTGATATAGAACACTTTATTGCATTTGACTTAGTTAGTTCACAATGGTTTCATTGATTGATGGTCACAAGACTGTCTGTCTGGTTGGCTGGAGAGATATGTATCTACTCTGTGTCCTCTCTCTGGTTAAATGATCTTACTGCTTCCGCAACCAACCAATCAGAAGACGTGGGGCCTTTAACCCTATCTCATCTTTAGACTCATGTCCTGTGCTTTGCGGCCTGCAAACTTTAACTGCTGCAGTTTATATGCCTGAGAACTCAGTTGAGTTCTAAGAAAAGATTGAATCAATACACCGTTTACCTTTCTGGGAAAGAAAATGTGATCAGACAGAGAGCTTCTCTTCCCTTTTCTTGTGAGAAGAGACATTTCTGGAAATCGATGTTGATTTAAATATCTAGGAAACATTTTGAACATTACATGTCATCAACACGAAATGTACAGTACCATGAGGTAATGAAAAACATTATAAACTCCTGCATTATTCTTAAAATGAATATTGTACGCAATGATTTATGTGATTAATGCAAGAACTAACATTGGCAGTATCAGACAGGTGTAAGTCTGTTTGACCATAGCAGCTAGGGTTGAGTGTGTGTGTGTGTGTATGTGTGTGTGTGTGAGGCTACCTTTGTGTGGATTTGTGTCAAAAACCAACAGGAATACCATCATCAATCTCACTACTATTCACAGAATGCCATGCATGCTGCTCTGCCACCTGACAGTGTATTTAGGGAAACGCGTCATGTAGCTCAACTGGACCCTGTTCCTCTGTGAGACCCGGGACGGGGTAGGGGCTTGCGAGGCCAGCGTGGCCCCAGCCTCTCAGCCTCTCAGCCTCTCAGCCTCTCAGCCCCTCAGACCTCTGTCTGTCTGTGTCATGGACCAGTGGGCAAACGAAACATTAAAAGCGTTAGCATTGTGGAGAGCATCCTAAGGCGAAACAGCCGAGTCTTAGTCTAAGAGAGGCGTACGGGAAACAGTCAGAAGGGAGAGAGAGAGAGAGAGAGAGAGAGAGAGAGAGAGGGGGAGGGGGAGACAGTCAGAGAGGGGAAAGGAGAGGCTGGGTGAAGTCACAGCATTTGTGATTGTTGGGACGCAGCCTAGGGTGTGTGTGTGTGTGTGTGTGTGTGTGTGCAACGCAGGGGCAAGTGTGCATAAACACACCCTCGTAAGGGACTGGAGCCCACTGCAGACACAAACGTGGATTTACGTAACGGCCGTATTCATCAATAACACATTATT
>CM042865.1:11682490-11747146 GCA_023658055.1 Thaleichthys pacificus
GAGACACGGAGGAGGAGCAGCAGCCGGGAGAACACGTCAAGCGTGCCAGGAAGACCAGCAGAGCCCGTCCAGAGCCCCGCCCCCTGCCGCACGGTGGTGAGCGGTCGCAGCAGCCAGGGAGAGGCACCAGGAGAGCCATGAGGGCGGGTGGCGACGGCCTGTTCCCACGCACCGTCCCCCGACTCTGTCGCCACTGACAGACCCAGCGCGCACCCCTCCCCCGGCCCCCACCCCCCCCCACACTCTCGCCCTTCTTCTTCGGCCGACGTCCACCAGGGGAAGTGGCGAGCCCCCCCCCACCCCGTGGCTCCAGGCAGTCAAACTCCACCGCGAGGGGTCCGCGTGGGCGCCCCCACCACCATGCCCTGGTAGAAGTCGGGAACATCGGCGTCAGGACCCCCCCCCCCCCGAGTCACGAGGACAGAGAAACAATCTGCCTGCCCGGCTGAAGGAGGAGAATGAAATCCTCCTGAGTCATCCTCTCCTCTCCGTCTGCCTGCGTTCCCTCCGCACCTACATCGCCCTCCCCCCCCTCCTCCGCGCCCCGGCGGCGTTGAAGACCCCCGATCCGTTCTGACAGCCCCTTCCTCCTCTCTCTTCCCCTCCTCCTCTCTCCTCCCCTCCTCTCTCCTCCCCTCCTCTCTCTTCCCCTCCTCTCCCCTCCTCTCTCCTCCCCTCCTCCCGTCCTCGCTCGGTCGTTCTCCCCCCCCCCCTTCCCCCCTTCCCCCCACCGCCCCCCTCCCGGTTTCTTTCCCGCGGCGCCCCGCCCCTCAGCGGTGAGGAGCGGCCTTCCCCGACGATCACCACGGGGCAGACCACCATGGGATGCCGGCAGAGCTCGGAGGAGAAGGAGGCGGCCCGGCGCTCCCGCCGCATCGACCGCCACCTGCGCTCGGAGAGCCAGCGTCAGCGGCGCGAGATCAAGCTCCTCCTCCTCGGCACCAGCAACTCGGGGAAGAGCACCATCGTCAAGCAGATGAAGATCATCCACAGCGGCGGCTTCAACCTGGACGCCTGCAAGGAGTACAAGCCCCTCATCCTCTACAACGCCATCGACTCGCTCACGCGCATCATCCGCGCCCTCGCCACCCTCAAGATCGACTTCCACGACGCCGACCGCGCCTACGACGCCGTGCAGCTGTTCGCCCTGACCGGGCCGGCCGAGAGCAAGGGGGAGATCACGGCCGAGCTGCAGGGGGTGATGAAGCGTCTGTGGGGCGACTCGGGCGTGCAGGACTGCTTCCAGCGCTCCAACGAGTACCACCTGGAGGACAACACGGCGTACTACCTGAACGACCTGGACCGCATCTCCTCCGGGGAGTTCATCCCCACCGTGGAGGACATCCTGCGCTCCAGAGACATGACCACCGGCATCGTGGAGAACAAGTTCACCTTCAAGGAGCTCACCTTCAAGATGGTGGACGTGGGGGGCCAGCGTTCCGAGCGTAAGAAGTGGATCCACTGCTTCGAGGGCGTGACCGCCATCATTTTCTGTGTGGAGCTAAGCGGCTACGACCTGAAGCTCTACGAAGATAACCAGACGGTAAGAGCGGGATGTACCCGTAAAGGCTCACGCACACACACACACGCACACGCACACGCTCACACACCTGCTCATGCTCACACACACACACACACACACACTCTCACACATACACCAGTCCTTCTCTTGTTCACACAGTGTCACATGACACCTTGGGCCCCCTGTGCTGCACAGCCCAGCTCCCTCCCCCCCCCCTCCCTCCCTCCCTCCCTCCCTCCCCCCCTCCCCCCCTCCCCCTCCCCCCCTCCCTCCCTCCCTCCCTGCCTCCCTCCCTCCCTGCCTGCCTGCCTCCCTCCCTCCCTCCCTCCCTCCCTCCTTAAAGAGGCTTTAATGTATTAAAGTGACAGTTAACGTGGTAGACATCCAGGTTTGTACCGGTCGAAGTGCATCGGAGTAGAAAGACAGTGTGCGGTTTCTGAAACGTTGCGCTCCCCAACACTGAACTATTTCAGAGGAGGCTTCACAGTTGTGAGAAACTAACAGCGAGAGACGATAACTGTGGGCACGAGCCTGATGATATCTCTGCTGCGTCATCTCTCGTCTGAGCCTTTCCCTCTACCCCAGTCCCTCTCACCCGCAACCTCCGGCTCCAGACTATCTGCCATGAACAGAAAATGTCACAGTTAGACTTTTCCAAGTCTCCATTATTTTTTAAGGAAGAGACGCATTTTCGGCCATTTTTTTTTTTTCCGTTCGTTTTTTCATATGATCATTTAAAAAAAATGTATATTAACCGAATTATGAGAAGGTTGCGGATGTAACAAGAATAGACGCTGCTTTGAAGTTTCCAACCTTTGCCATCCAGTTCTGGCACTCTTTTGATCTCTTTACTAATTGATGTGCTACATAAATAATGGGATGTGTTCGTTTCACTGAGTTATTACATGAAATCAATTACTTTTTGCCGGTTATAAATAAACTCTAAGGAGGAAAATGCAGTTAGGTGTTAATTGAGTTCAGTGTTGAGGAGCAAGGGTGTACCTGTGAGGATTGACAGCTTGTAAAGACACTGTTCAGCTACGGGACTTCACAGTTGGAGGAAACAAAATTATGTTTTTTTTTTCTTTCCTTCAAGATAAGGAGAGAGCATAAACAAAAGAAAGACAAGGAACGGGTGATGATTAGAAGAGAGGAAATGGGGGATGGTTGGAGGAATAGGACCGTTGCCCCTCCCCCACCTGCGAGGCCTCAGACAGCAGGGTTATTAATGATGGAGGGGTGTGGTTAGAGCAGGCATGGTCGACTGACCTTCTTATCTGTGAAACGTCCGTTGAAACTGTTTACACAGTGTCTCTCTCTCTCTCTTAGCGTGGAGCCTGTTTTCAAGCCAACACACTGCTATGGTTGAAAGGCCTTCCTATGAAGGCCTTGGTGGATTCCGGCCCTGTACAGATGTAACAGAAACAGTGACAGAGGAGTATTTCTGAGGCTTCAGAAGCATCCACAGTGAGGGCAGTGGGCCCTGGGCAACGTTAGGTCTCTCTGTGGGTCTGAGTGAGGGCAGTGGGCCCTGGGCGACGTTAGGTCTCTCTGTGGGTCTGAGTGAGGGCAGTGGGCCCTGGGCAACGTTAGGTCTCTCTGTGGGTCTGAGTGAGGGCAGTGGGCCCTGGGCGACGTTAGGTCTCTCTGTGGGTCTGAGTGAGGGCAGAGGGCCCTGGGCAACGTTAGGTCTCTCTGTGGGTCTGAGTGAGGGCAGTGGGCCCTGGGCGACGTTAGGTCTCTCTGTGGGTCTGAGTGAGGGCAGAGGGCCCTGGGCAACGTTAGGTCTCTCTGTGGGTCTGAGTGAGGGCAGTGGGCCCTGGGCAACGTTAGGTCTCTCTGTGGGTCTGAGTGAGGGCAGTGGGCCCTGGGCAACGTTAGGTCTCTCTGTGGGTCTGAGTGAGGGCAGTGGGCCCTGGGCAACGTTAGGTCTCTCTGTGGGTCTGAGTGAGGGCAGTGGGCCCTGGGCAACGTTAGGTCTCTCTGTGGGTCTGAGTGAGGGCAGTGGGCCCTGGGCGACGTTAGGTCTCTCTGTGGGTCTGAGTGAGGGCAGTGGGCCCTGGGCAACGTTAGGTCTCTCTGTGGGTCTGAACACTTGTGTTGCTCGGAGCTGGATTGGAGCGTGTCTGTAGACTGCGGTCCCATGGGAGGAGCCAGAGAGGCAGGCCTCAGGAGAGAGGAAGCAGGGGAAAGAGAGGCAGGGAGGGAGGGAGGCAGGGACAAAGGCAGGCAGGGAGGTAGGGAGGCAAGGAGGGAGGGAGGGAGGGAAGGAGGGAGGGAAGGAGGCAGGTAGGGAGGTAGGGAGGCAAGGAGGGAGGGAGGGAGGGAAGGAGGGAGGGAAGGAGGCAGGTAGGGAGGTAGGGAGGCAAGGAGGGAGGGAGGCAGGCAGTCAGGCAGTTAGGAAGGCAGCGAGGCATAAAGAGTGGCAGGCGGTCATTTAGATATGAGAGACAAAGAGGGCATGATTCAGACGGGGGTCGAGGGAGACAGGAAGTAAGAGTGAGTCTGTGAATGCGATTGCTCAACGAGCACTCAACAAATTAGCGCCCAGATGCTGAATAGCTGGCCGGCAGCTGATCTCTCAATCTCCCCCTACCTCTCCCCTGATTGGGCCGACGCAGCTTAATCTCAGCTGACGCTTTCACAACCCTACCGGACCCCTTCTCCTCCATCTCCCCTGTCTCTTCTGCTCGTCCCTGTCTGCCCTTGGATTCCTGCTGCGCACAGTCAAGTGTGGAGCAGGAATCTGGATGGATGACCCTGGCAGGGAGGCACATTTTTGGTTTCCAGTGTGCTTGTGTGTGTGTGGGTGTGTGTGTGGGAGAGGGAGAGGGAGGGGGAGAGAGAGGGGGAGAGGGAGAGGGAGAGGGAGAGGGAGAGGGAGAGGGAGAGGGAGAGGGGGAGGGAGGGAGGGAGGGGGAGACGGAGGGGGAGAGAGAGAGAGAAAGAGGGGGGAAAAAACTATCAACTATCTACTATCAAGCCAAGCAGACACCCGTAACGTCCTCTTCCGGGCAATGCTATTTGTGTTTGCCTGTGTAGACGAGAGTGTGTGTTGTGTTTGCCTGTGTAGACGAGAGTGTGTGTTGTGTTTGCCTGTGTAGAGGAGTGTGTGAGATGTCTCGGAGCACCGACGGGACCAGATGAATCAACAGACACCGAGCTAGTTTGAAGCAGAGACACCAAACGGAGCGTCAGGAACGAAGGAGTCACGAGCGTATTCCGGAATCCACGAGCGTATTCCGGAATCCACGAGCGTATTCCGGAATCCACAAGCCAGGACGACTTCAGATAGATGTGATAGACGGAGCGTGAACACCAGGACCGTGTGTTGGTTTGCAGGAGGACAGCGAGGCAGCATGCGAGGGCACTAAAACACCACCTACAGTCAATCACACGAATCTTTTAACCTCGCCCTAGACTACGGTGTATACTCAGTGCTCAACTGTTCACTGAGAAGAGACTGTTTTCCTTCGAAGACCATTCGTCCTCTGTGGCAGTAGATTAAGCAGCTCACGTAAGCCTAGCTGAATGAGGTACAATGTGATCTGTTAAAAGCACATACACGGTCATTATTTAATGCTAGCTGAGGGGTTAGCTGGGTTACTTTGGGCCTTGGAATCCCAAGGTTGTGGTGTGTGTGTGTGTGGGAGCGTATGACCTTTAAGCATTGATGACTGCTCCAGTGAAAACACAAGAAAATCTACTCTCTTTTCCGCACGCTGCACAAGTGCACAAGCCGCTCCCTCTAATACACACAGGATATTCAGAGACGATCTCTTGGAGGGAAATTATTTTTTTCTTTTTTTTTTTACCCACCAACCCATCCCTTGATGCCTTTTTTTTCCTGTCCCATCCTCGTCTTCATAATGAATCGGTTGCCACGGCTACAGTTGCCTAGCAACAGGCCAGTCTAACGCTCCTAATCCTGTGCTGTTGACAGTGAGCCGTGCCTAGGGAAGGGAGGGACACACACACGCACACGCGCACACACACACACACACACAACAGACAGGAGCGCTGACGGAAACATAAGAGGAGCACACAGAGGTCTGCATGTGTGCGTGCGTGTGCGTGTGGTGTGTGATGTGCGTGCGTGTGTGTGTGCGTGTGTGTGTGCGCGTGTGTGTGTGCGTGTGTATGCGTGTGTGTGTGTGCGCGCGTGTGTGTGTGTGTGCGGCAGGGAATGCTGATGAACTGTAATGGCCGTGGTGTGTGTGAGGTGAGCGTGCACCGTGCAGCTGTGTGTCGGTTGGTGCAGGTGAATGGAGAACAGGAGGAAGGAGATGTGTGCGATGGATGTTCCTACGCTGAACCGCACGGCTCATGCCCGGCTCATGCAAGGCTCATTCCTACCTCCTGTTATTACAGGATGAATACAGTCGAGCCGTTCATGGAATTCAATCATTTTCTGATGCATTGAATAAAGGTTTTGTTCATTTTGGTTCATGAAAAGAATTCGTAGACGGGGTCTCGAATTTCGTTTAGTTTTCCTTTAACAGACTCACATGTGGTAGACTATAACCAACTGACCAGAGAGACATCAAGCTAAGGCCACAACCACTACAAACACAGACATTTTGAGGTGAAAGCTATAGGTACGTGAGTTTACATGACTTAAAGATGTAGGAAATGTTAAAACAGATTTTCATTTCCTGTATTCTTCCCAACACTTCCTGTATTCCTCCTAACACTTCCTGTATTCCTCCTAACACTTCCTGTATTCCTCCTAACACTTCCTGTATTTTTCTCAACACTTCCTGTATTCATCCTAACACTTCCTGTATTCATCCCAACACTTCCTGTATTCCTCCTAACACTTCCTGTATTTTTCTTAAAACTTCCTGTATTCTTCTCAACACTTCCTGTATGATACCAATGATGATAACAAATCGAAAAAGATGGCGGTTTCGATGTTCTCTTCTTTAACTCTCCCCCCTGCTCATTTCTATCTGTGTCAGTCCCCCCTGCTGTTTCCTGTTGTGACAGTGTTGGACCACATTTGAGTTGACCACATCAAACGTTCAACATTTCAACAAAACAACACTCGACCTCGTCCATAGATCAAGACGTTTCCAAACATCTCCATAACTGCAGTCGACTCGGAATCAATGAGGTTACACATGAGGAGCTATGAGTCATCCTCATGTCAGCCCATGCACTTCCTGTAAACAGATCAATCTCCAACCCAGACCCTCCTGTGGGGGACACTCTCAGGGCCCTGGGATCCAGATGATAACAATGTCTGGCAACCAGGAACAAAGACACTGTAAATCACGGCTTCCTTCTCATAAAGGGAATCTGAGGTGATGTGTGTGATTTCTCTTGGCTACGCTTGTCTGCCGTAACAAAGTTACTGACGTAAACGTGACGTTGATGTTGTGTCTACCAGGGAAGCTGACTAGATTCAATCTACGCCGGAATTAATTGTTGTTTTGTACGCTGTCCGTTCGCGTGATTGAATGTGACAGAGCCCAGACTCGCTGATCGAACGAGGAGGCAGTGAGAGCAGTGATCAGGGAGACACAGACACACAAGTGATGTAGAGAGAGACAAGGAGAGAGACGAGAAAAGAGAGGAGAGAGACAAGGAGAGAGACAAGGAGAGAGGAGACAAGAAGAAAGAGAGAGAGGAGAGAGACCAATGGAGAAAGAGAGGAGAGAGAAGGAGAGAGACAAGGAGAGAGACGAGAAAAGAGAGGAGAGAGACAAAGAGAGACAAGAAGAAAGAGAGAGAGGAGAGAGACCGATGGAGAAAGAGAGGAGAGAGACAACGAGAGAGACAAGAAGAAAGAGAGAGAGGAGAGAGACCAATGGAGAAAGAGAGGAGAGAGAAGGAGAAAGAGACAAAGAGAGAACATGAAAACAACGGTGCGAGACGCAAGGAGAAGAAAGAGCAGAAAGAGAAGAGATATTGCCTCAATTAAAAACCGTGGTTGTGTGCGAAGAGCCCCTTTCTCTGTGGCCATGGCGATTATCAGGCGCTGCCATTTGAATTGAAACCTAAATGACTTCAATTGAATTACAGTGGGGTGTCTCCTCCCTGCCTGCCTGCCGTATTTACTGGAAACAAAGCATTAACACAGGACTGAACCTTCTCATTAATACTTAAGTTTAATTAACGCCTGTGTCTACCCTGCTCAGGGAGGAAAGACACTGCTGGGAGTCCAGGGAAAAGAGTCTGTGTGTGAGTGTGTGTGTGTGTGTGTGTGTGTGTATGAGTGTGTGTGTGTGTGTGCGTGTGTATGTGTGTAGGGTTTGGGAGTGGAGTGAGGGGAGAAAGGGGAGGGGGGGGGTGTGTGCTGTCGTACTGGGTGTTCCCACCTCAGGGTCCGCTCCTCCCCCCATGTGAGGGGTACTCTGTGTGACGGAGTGGGCAAGCAAGGAGCCTGGAGCCTCCCCTGGCACGGCGAGCCCTCTCCCAGCCTGCCTCTCCTCTCGGCGGGGGTCTGGGGCGAGGGCCCGGGGAGGAGGGCCCGGCGAGGAGGGCCCGGGAGGAGGGCCCGGCGAGGGACGCAGGCAGGCTGGCTGGCTGTGACCTTCTTCACGGCGCGCTGTGAAGAAGGTCTCACCTCAGCCCCTGAGCCACTCAGCTCGATTAGAGGGAAAGCTCCCTTTTCACACCCCTGGAACCCCCCCCGGTGGAGAGGCCCTCCGGACGGCTGAGAGACCCTTCAGGAGGCCGGCGTCTTCCGACGCCGACTCGCACGGCTGACGAAGTGTGTACATTTAGAGTGTCCCGACGGAGCGCTTTCACGTACCACTCGAAAGCGGCGTGAGGGCTTCACGCTGCAGGTTTAGCAGAAGGGGGGGATGGTTATCCTACAGACGGGTCCTGGGGCCTGGGCTCGCGGGCGTGAAACCGTGACGATCCGAAGACAAGAGTCATGCCATGTCGGCAAAAACCTCGACTGTTTGGATGGTTAATGATGGCTTTGTTGGATGTAGTAGAGCTCTGGATGCCCCCATCCACCTCCCTGCTTCCGTGTTCTCTCCATCTTGCTTTCTCTCCGAGAGGGGGTCTTGTGAATTGCTCAGAGCACCATGATGTTGTGTGTAACCTTTTAAACAGCAGGCTAGTCTTCCAACTGCCGTCCTCCCTCAGTCACAAGCTACTGGATACACACCACATGCCTGCAGGCGCCACACACACACACTCCCACACACACACACACACACACACTCCCACACACACACACACACACACACTCCCACACACACACACACACACACACTCCCACACACACACTCCCCCACACACACACACTCCCACACACACACACACACACACACTCCCACACACACTCCCACACACACACACACACACACACACATACACACACACACACACACACACTCCCACACACACTCCCACACACACTCCCACACACACACTCCCACACACACACACACACACACTCCCCCCCACTCCCACACACACACACACACACACTCCCACACACACACACACAAACGCATTCGCTCACACATATATACAGGCACACACATGCATACACACACCCAGGTACACACACACATACACACACAAACACACACAGACACACACTCAGGCTATATATCATAGTAATTCTGGCGCAGGGAGATTTTACTGAAATATTGCCACGTTTTTGTTGACCTAAAGAGATTACACATCTCGTAAGGGTGACCAGTCAACTCGGCAGAGCTTGACTGATGTCAGACGGTTAATCCATTTATATTTGGTTGCACCGACTGCCTACAATTCGCCAGTTCTCAAACCGAGATTGATTTGGCAAATCAAATTCTTTGTTGTTCTTTGTTCTCAAGTGTACCCGGTTCTAACACACACGCTCACCAGAGAACCACAGTATTCTGCAGAACAGAACAAGTCCGTTTTCATTTCGCATTGACTACACGTGGAAATGTGGAATTCCAGTTTAAACCATGTGATATGAGCTGCTATGATGAATCCTTTGGCTACAACTCCCCGAACTTTTGGCTTCCATTCAGGAATTTGAACAACAACTTAGGAGGAATATACCAGTCATCCTCAGGGATAAAATACAGCTGACAAGTTTGGTGTTTTGCTGGATGAAAAACGACCACAAGATTACACTTAAGTATAGATTCCTGACTGTATTTTTTTATTAACCAGCGATGGCAGATATGTGAGTCTGTGCGTCAGGGAAAAGTTAAAAGTGTGCTCGTATGGCTTTGGCCTCCGCTGAGAGGTCGAGAGAATATGTCATCACTGAACACATGTTTAGGTTTAGAGCTCAGCCTCTGCAGTATGTTCTGTATGTGATTAGTTCCATCTGTCCACAGAAATACACCCCCCCCCCCCCCACACACACACACACACACACACACACACTCTTTGTTTCTCAAGATGGTCTCTTCAGATTTCAACAACCCCTCTCATAGTCGCACTTGCAATGCTAACAGCAGGCATCACAGTCCCTCTTCAAGTTAGGGAGTTCAAGTAACCGTTCCTTCATGTTGCGTGAAAAATAGCCCCTGCAACCCTGCAACAACAGTCTGCTCCGAATGAGAGAGGAGACACGATGAAAACATGCTTGTGTTTGTGTGGAGAGTTGAAGTGCAGGCTTCTCTCTGACAGTCTCCAGCCCATGTTGACACAACAGACATAATCCCACCTTTGACGGGTCCAGGGGAGATCCATGGGACACACATTTACATTTAGTCATTTAGCAGACGCTCTTATCCAGAGCGACTTACAGTAAGTACAGGGACATTCCCCCCCGAGGCAAGTAGGGTGAAGTGCCTTGCCCAAGGACACAACGTCATTTGCAGGCTGGGAATCGAACCGGCAACCTTCAGATTACTAGCCAGATTTCCCTAACCGCTCAGCCACCTGACTCCCAATGCAGGGATGCAGGAAGTGCCTTTAGGGTTCCAAACATTCATTCTTATCTTCGGAGTAACTGAAAGTTGCACTGACCTCACGTAGTTGCTGGCAACTGACATTCTTCTGCTGCTCAAAGCTTGCTGTTCCACGCCCAAATGTTTTGAGCGTGACCCTAGACCTGACTCCAATTTCATTAACTTGATTCCAGCGCAAACACCCCTATGAACAAGCCTTTGACATTTTGTCAACAGTGTCAAATGTGTCTCGTAATCATCGTAATCTCCTCTCTTTTCTTCTTCCCCCTCCCCCCTCCACCCCTCCCCTCCCCCCTCCACCCCTCCCCACCACCCATCCACCCCTCCACCCCTCCCCTCCCCCCTCCACCCCTCCACCCCTCCCCACCACCCATCCACCCCTCCCCACCACCCCTCCCCTCCACCCATCCACCCCTCCACCCCTCCCCACCACCCCTCCCCTCCCCCCGCCACCCCTCCCCTCCACCCCTCCCCTCCACCCCTCCCCTCCACCCCTCCCTGCCTCCACAGAGTCGCATGGCAGAGAGCCTTCGTCTCTTCGACTCCATCTGCAACAACAACTGGTTCACCAACACCTCACTCATCCTCTTCCTCAACAAGAAGGACCTGCTGGCGGAGAAGATCAAGCGCATCCCTCTGACGGTGTGCTTCGCCGACTACAAAGGCCAGAACACCTACGAGGAGGCGGCCGTTTACGTGCAGCGGCAGTTCGAGGACCTGAACCGCAACAAGGAGACCAAGGAAATCTACTCCCATTTCACCTGCGCCACCGACACCAGCAACATCCAGTTTGTGTTCGACGCCGTCACGGACGTGATCATCCAGAACAATCTCAAGTACATTGGGCTGTGCTAGGGTTAGGGACGGGGGGGGACGGGGGGGGGGGGAAGGTGGGCACGGGGCGAGGGACGAGGCGTGGGATTTTGATGACTGCATCGGCAGCAGTTGGCCCACCACTTGGCTGGCAAAACTAAAGGCGTATTTGCCCGACTGCCTTGTCTGCCTGCTGCCCTGCCTGTCTGTCTGCCTGTCTGTCTCTTGGGACAAGTGCAGCAGAGGACTGTGAGGAGAGCCAGTGGATGAATTAGTCAGGGACGATCTCTGTGCTCGACGGTTTGGCTCTGAAATAGGAGTTGGGAGCGCTATGCTCAATGTGTGAGTTTACCCATGGTTGGCATCAATGTGTTTGCACTGAATATATGAGTATGTAGGGACACACACACACACACACACACATGTACACACATCCCTATGTTTGCTCACACACAAAGACTTGGGATCAACTGTCAAGCACTTGTTTGACGTGGAAACACTGGAAACAAAAGATATTCACCCCCCCCCCCCCTCCACCTTCTGCTTGTCAAAACTTAGGGTCGGTCTTCATTGGCAATTCAATTATTTATTTTTTGTCTTCTTCAGTTGATTTAATTTGTCTGATTCAATTAATGCTGCTTTTCAAAAAAACAAAACAAAAAAAAATTACAATTTAAAAAATATACAGGAGAAAAAAAGAAAAAAAAAAAAAAAAGATGATCAATACATTCTTTAGGATTTCTTCCTGTCAGGAGAAGGACGGCTGATCCGCAGGGCATGTCTACAGGAGAGGACACACACAGTCCTGGGGTGACCCTCAGGGACATGATGTCACAGGGTTTCAGTTCAAACGAGAAAAATAACTGCCACAGTCTACAGTTGAAGAGAACGGTTTTCTACACAACATACACTGCATCTCATCGGTGGGCCTGATTTGCTCTTTAAAAGGTAGTCTTGTTTTATCTAGTTTATTTCTCTTTTCTTTGTTTTCGTGTTTTAAAATGATTATGTATGCCCAACCTGCCTTTTAGAGCAGGCCTCTGATTGACCAGGCTAGTGTTACACTCAGTCCATAGTGTTCTCTTAGATCATTCCAGTTTCCAGCAAAGAGACATCAAAAAGAGTGCCAATTCCAATGTAAATAAAAAAACAAATCCCATCAATAATGTTCCATTTTTGTTTTTTTATTGACAAAAACATGCATGGTTTTGTTACTTTGGGATATTGATATATTTTATTTTCAATTCGTTTTCTGTTAAACTGTTTTCTGTTTAACTAATATATTCCCAAAAATATATGGAAGTCAAACACTGTGTACGATTGTACAGCTGTTGTCTAAGAGGAATTTATTGAAAAGAGTTATATTATAATGATGATGGTGGTGATGGGGATGATGATAATGACAAAGCTCATTACAAATCCAGCATGAAAAGATTTTGTGGGTCGAGGGAGGATTAAAAGAAAATAGATTGCAAAAAATATATGAATGAGAAAAAAAAAAAACATTTCAATTTCAGTACTCCTTGCTTTATCTAAGTGGAAATTGTTCTACTGTCAATGGATATGATGTGTAAATATACTGTACGGTACACTTTTTGTTAAAACAAATGATAAATAAAGATTGAGGTGGGATACTGTTATTGGGGTATATAGCATACAAGGGAGGTAGACGAGAGAGAGAGAGAGAGAGAGAGAGAGAGAGAGAGAGAGAGAGAGAGGTGGGCAAGAGGAGGAATCTTCTCTATCAAACGCTCACCTTTTACAGTAACAACTCCGCTAAGGGCTCCAGGTTTAACCTGACTTTACAGGATGTCCACATCAACAAAAACAAACAATTTAGAAGACTTATACTTAAAAAAAAAGAACAATAACAAAGAAATAAAATTAATTATGCAAATTCTGACTGTGGTGAGAATGTGTTTTTGGGGTAATTGGGTGAGAACACATATTCCCTTGTCTGTGTGAAATGTGTGGGAGCAAATTCAGTTCCTGGACTAGGGGGAGGGGTGTTCAAAGGCACTGAAGCTGACAATGGGCTGGTGTCCTCATTTATGTTACAGTCTGTACTTGTAAGCACTCACCACGTCATAGCACTTGCACTGAGCCAAATATACTTATTAGTCTGGGTAGAACGTGCAGTTTCTAAATCATCTGCCACTCTCTCTCTCTCTCTCTCTCTTCGCTTTCTGTAATCAAGATAAAAAAAATATTTAAAAAAGCTTGTTCTTTTTTTCCTGACCATCCCCACACGACCAGAGCAAAAATAATGAACACAAATAAAGTATGCAATTAAATCACTCCCAAATGAATTCATGTGATGAACGTTTCTTTGGTGCATAGCTGTGACAGGTTGGTAGAGGCAGTCATTCCACACCAATTAGAGCTCAGACCTTGCTTAACCCCGTATGACTGGTATCTGTCTGACTGCTCGTTATCTATGTACTAATAGAGCAACTGTTGCTCAAACTCCCATCTATCCTCGAATCTACACCAGATAATTACAGATGCTTATTTTGTTTTTTTTGGAGAAGAAAATACAGTATATAACTGCTCATTACCGCACTGTGACGTACTTCAGGTAAAATTGCAAATGTCTTAGTCTGAATTCCACATATCTACATTTAGTCATTTAGCAGACGCTCTTATCCAGAGCGACTACCATTGACATTCCCCAGAGGCAAGTAGGGTGAAGTGCCTTGCCCAAGGACACACACGTCAATTGGCACAGCCAGGAATCGAACCGGAAACCTTCTGATTACTAGCCCGATTCCCTAACCGCTCAGCCATCTGACTCCACTTCTGACTCATATCTAATGAGTCACTGACTAACGATGCCAAAGGAAAGGATTGCAGTCCACCCTGAGAGAGATTACCACAGCCGACTGCCAACGACGAATACCAAGGTCACACCGGCAACTACATAACTGTCCATAACCTAGTCAAGATCAAAGATAGAAAGGTGAGACGGAGGGAGGGACCGACAGAGAGAGAGAGAGAGAGAGAGAGAGAGAGAGAGAGAGAGAGAGAGAGAGAGAGAGAGAGAGAGAGAGAGAGAGCGGTTGCAAGAGAGAGAGGGGAGGTGGAGAAAGAGAGAGGAAAAAGGTTACAGTTTTTAGTAACAGTGGGTATTTGTTTAGGCAGTAAAAATAATAAATTCCTCCATAGGGGAGGCAGAGTCTTGCTGAAACTCGACCTTGTGACAGTCATGAGGAGTCAACAAACTACTTTGACTTGGTGAACTAGCTGCAGCAATCAAAGGAGGTATAGAGAGAAAACATATATGTAGTTTAATGGTTCTCATCCGTCTATCCAGTAGAAAGCACAAACTGACACACGCCCAGAAGTATTTGTAGTCACATTCTTAGTGAGGCAGCCATTGCACACAGAAAAAAACTACAAATCCCTTCATTTTGCGTTTTATTATTAGTCTGATTAGATCATCAGCATATTTTTTCATCGGTTAGGTCTTGCATCTCCCATTTAGCTTTTATTTCCCCCCCCCCCAAAAAAACAAAAAACAAAAACTCTTTGATCTTCATCTTATTATACACCCTTTGGGGTACTGGTTTGATGCAGGAGTGAATCAAAAGAAGGATGCGTTTTCTAAAAGAGGGAACCAATATCAAGACCGGAAAAAAAAGACAACAAAAAAAAGGAGAGGAGAGGGAGACACCTCACATGACCTGAACGATCAAAGGGGGATTGTTGAAACGCGTTCACACTTTAGAACAGCGTGGCAGATGTACTGAACAGGGCTGGATTTGCGGTGATTCACACTTTCGGTGCTCGATCCAGGGGCTCTGTCGAGTCCTAGAGTGGATATTGAAGAGATATAATAGACCTTTTGAATAGAAGCTCCCAGCACAACTGGGATGTCCTCCTGTCATAAAGCGCCAATCCACCGTATAATAATAATAACATATTTTATTTAAAGGCACCTTTCCTCAGCACTCAAGAACACCGTACCGAGGGTACGTAAGACATTAAAAGCAGCCAAATCACGGAGCTGCCCTACATACTGCAGGCCCAACTGGGGTTTTGGAAAAGGAGAGGATTAATGTGTGGGGATTGGGAGAGGAGGAAGGGAATTAATCAGGCCTCATAGTGCCTCGTTGTGGGCCATCAAGTATTGATCAGTGATGAGACAGAATCACACCTGAAGGATAAAGGAGATATTAGTGCACCTCAGACACATTAGGGTTAGAGGACTATTAGCAGGTATTAGTCGGGTGGCTAAGCGGTGAGGGAGTCGGGCTAGTAATCTGAAGGTTTCCAGTTCGATTCCCCGGCCGTGCCAAATGATGTTGTGTCCTTGGGCAAGGCACTTCACCCTACTTGCCTCGGGGGGAATGTCCCTGTACTTACTGTAAGTCGCTCTGGATAAGAGCGTCTGCTAAATGACTAAATGTAATGTAAATGTAGTCGACCTAGACAAAACCTTGCCACACTGTAACCCTGCCCTGCTGAGAATCCGACATTACTCTACCAGGCTTCAGGATCGGCTTAGAACTGGATGATTTATTTGGACTGTTATCTTATATTTCTTATTTCTTGTGCCCGTATGGTCATGAAGAGCAGCATGACATCACACTGTTTATATTGTCTTGGAAACAGTATCCATGGTTGAGTCTGGGGGGGTCAGGGGGGACAATGCCCCTGTGACAACAAGCTTGGGCCCCCTTGTGGGGACCCTAAATGTAGAGTCTGAATAATTATAAACATGGCATTTTGCCTGTCAATCAAGAAGAGCATTAAGATTCCCTAGTCTGTTCATGGTGCGAGACGATGATTACTGAAATGTAGAGGACTAGCTTGCCTGGCATGACACAGCAATCTGCATGTCTTAAGCAGCTGTCGGATCTCTACTGCCGTCCCGTGGGAGTAACAGGAACTTTCGGTGTTAATAACTGCCTCAGCCCGACGTTCACACCTGTTTGAGAGCTCTGGTAGGAACGAAGAAATTAATTTCGGTACATTCACTCAGAACAGAATTAATAGCTTTGTGCTTACTTGAGCTCCCAATGCAACGTTTAAGGCTAGAGGCGCAGACAGCATCTACGAGGTGGGTCTAGACGGAGGCTGGTCCACTGAGTCTTTGTTTTAATAATCAATTAAACGAGAGCATTACATCCTTCCTTAAGTGGGCGCTGTACATCGGTACGGGTCTGATTACGTCACATCCTTTTACGATAGAAGACATTTCATCGGCTTAGTTATTTCCCACAACTCCTCGTTAATTCATGCTCTTACATAAATTGTTCAGCGATGTATGAATTTCATTTGTGGAATTCATAACTGCCCAATCAAGGCAAACGATTTGTACGTTGGACTTTATGTCCCTCCTCGCTGGCACGCACCACCAGAATATCGCTTAATATCGTGACGTGTACAGTCGATGTAGACAATCTCTTAAATGTTATCGATAAATATATCTGCAGTCTGGCTCCAAGCCACGTGATGCTTGCCGGTGGGGCACGGCACGGGGTTGCTATGGAGATACGAATTGGTCTGATGCAGAGCTCGAGCTTGTCTGCTACACTGCAACACACAACCAGTAGCCTACAAGTTGAAAGGAAAACGTGAGTAAAATTGGCATAACTAGCAGTTACAATGTTACACATTCATTGCTAACTGTTTACAGTATTCACAAATAGCTGCCATCGTATTTATGCTCGCAATACCTAACAACTGCTACAGTATTAGCTAGCTACTAAACTCACGTTTTCACGAGCTCGTTCGAGTTTTGCATTCATGTTTTTAATATCTAGTTACAGTTATATGCATTTAATATCTACCGTTAGTTACGGTTATATGCATTTACCGGTTTAATCAGACCTTGGTAATATACGCATTAGAGGGAGCCCTGAGAACAGTTGTTTTGCCTTCACACGACTACTTGAAATGAAGGCTAATTGTAAATTATATTGCACTAAAATAAGTTATTGGGATATGTGATGAGGTGAGAATGTCAGACGGACAGACATGCGTGGTCACTGCCACTCGCATGGTGAGAATATATTCTACTTTACAGGTTTTAGCAAACCTCGTTCTCCAAATCAGTATGGACGAGACGAGGAACGGGACAATGAAGCACTTCTCCGCACCTGTAAGCAGAGACAGGGTCATCTGCAAGTTCCCAAAGGTATTCTAACCACTGAGCTACTGCCACAAAACAAACTATTCGTCTAAGCCTAAATGACGACAGACAGTTACTGCGGATAAGGTATTTTAACGGAGAGTAAGGAACAAACAGGATGTAGGAGAAGGCCGGAGTGGCAAGATTCAGGTTATTGAAAACGTGTGACATCAACTTAAGACTCTTTTTTCACAGACGGTTGAGTGTGCGTAGCTGGATCACAGGACTAGTTTCGGACTAATTTTCAGAAAAAACGGCACACGGTATACATTTGTCCAATAACCCAACTTCCATAAAGACCTCAGTCAGTTAGCAGGTTCTCATTTCAGTTTTCACAACAAACAAACTTCCACCTGAAACTCTGATTCCCCCCTCAGAGTTAGGGAAAGTAGACAGACATCTGAAAGTTGACTGTAGTGCGAGAACCTCTAGATCAGATGGGACGTTTCTAACGACCGAAATGTACCGAAATGTCTCCTTCCAGGCCTGTGTTAACCTGCTAACGTCGAGTCTCCGATCATTCCATCCCTTCCTTCCAGTGCCACAACCCACAGGCTTGTTTGCAGAAGAAGGACGACTGGAATGCGGAGGCCAAAGGTTGCTTTTAAAGACAGAGATGAGAGGCACCATGGGTCAGTTTACCGGTTGGCCTAATTAACCTAATGCCAGTCAGATGAATAACAGTGATGATGCCTTCTGTTTAATCTGCTTCTGAAGATGGGACAGGCTGAAGATGTCGAAAGCGGTAGTCGTGGGCGACCTGAATGTAGGCAAGACCTGCCTCATCAATAGGTACAGGATGACAGTTTGTTCTACAGTATGGGTTTGTCGATTCGTAAAATTTAAGAGGCCACTGCAAATTGTATCCATCTGTTCCTCACTCAAAATTGTCCTTCTCAACTTTTTTTTTTTTTTAATCAAAGAAAAGGGTACGGTGGTCTCCATTGTTTCCAGAGCTGTATTCATATAGATGTAGATGATATAGATTGATTTACGTGCGTCTGTTTTGCCCTCAGGTTCTGCAAAGATGCGTTTGACCGGGATTACAAAGCAACCATCGGGGTGGACTTTGAAATCGAGCGGTTTGAGCTCTGTGGAGTTCCATTCTCTCTCCAGATGTAAGAACACATTTCTGTGTGTTTTGACATTTGTACACAGGGAGTCAGGTGGCTGAGCGGTTAGGGAATCGGGCTAGTAATCTGAAGGTTGTTGGTTCGATTCCCGGCCGTGCCAAATGACGTTGTGTCCTTGGGCAAGGCACTTCACCCTACTTGCCTCGGGGAGAATGTCCCTGTACTTACTGTAAGTCGCTCTGGATAAGAGCGTCTGCTAAGTGACTAAATGTAAATGTAAATGTACACATCTACGGCTTTTGATTTCAGAATTATTACCAGTACTTTACAGTCACTGATCTGTTCTCTTGCCTTCACAATGTAGCTGGGACACAGCGGGCCAGGAGAAATTTAAATGCATTGCTTCTGCCTACTACAGAGGTGCTCAGGGTAAAAAGGTTTTTCCCCTTAAGGATAAAGTGACTCGTGAAAACAGACGTAGATTTCTTGTTGTTGTTGCCGATGTCTCTACTCACATATGGAGTTTGTTTTTCACAGTGATCGTCACTGTCTTCGACATGGCGGACATTAAGACCCTGGAGCACACAAGGTAGGGTCGGGAGACATTGTTAAGGGACCGGATTAATTAACGGGAGCAAGAAAAAGCGTCTAAAACGTACCTCATCCTTCACAGACAGTGGCTGGAGGAAGCTCTGAGAGAAAACGAGCCAGGTTCCTGTTTCGTCTTCCTGGTCGGAACAAAGAGTGACCTACTGGTGAGGTCACTAGTGAGGTCACTGACGTGAATGCTCACGATCGTATCATATTTTCACAGAACAAACGCACACATTTAGTCTTTTGGCCTTTACGGGATTCATGCCGTCATTCATGCATTGTATTTGTTTTTTTTTCTGTCTCCACAAGTCCCCAGAGGAATGCAACAGGACAGAGAAAGATGCTCTCAGGATAGCCACTGAGATGAACGCTGAATTTTGGTCGGTTTCTGCCAAAACAGGTGCATACATCTTTGACATTGAGATGAAAGGCTGATAACTTCAAAATCATCAGTATCGTAAACAAAAATGCACTGTAAATGGTAACGGCAGAGACTTGAGATCTATGGAAAGCGTGCAGTAAAAACCTGCTCTTCTCAATTGTAATAACTGTAACGGATACAGCCACAGGTCTTACATTGACATTTATTCATTTAGCAGATGCTTTTATCCAAAGCGACTTCCAAGAGAGAGCTTTACAAAAGTGCATAGGTCAATGATCATGAACAACGAGATTGTGGGTAGCCAAAACATAAAGCATACATTGTGAAAAGCAAATAAGTGCCAATGGGAAGAAACATAAGAACATGTAGTTAAACAAGTTACAATTAAACAACATAAACCTCAAAAGTGCAAGAGTGTACCTTTAGGAAAGCAAGCAACAATAATATAATTCAAAGTAAAAGAAGTTAAATCAGTTACAACTAACCAACAAGAGAAACAAGTCCCTCAATAAGAGTCATAGTTTTCCTAGAGGAAACTAACATCAGGTCCAGCAAATCATTCCTAAGTACTGTTGTACTCCCGGAACAAGTGCGTCTTCAACCTTCTTTCTGCGTGTGTATAAACTGTGTTCGTGCCTCTGTTTTAGGTGACAATGTGCAGGAGTTCTTCTTCAGAGTGGCTGCCCTGGCCTTTGAGGACTCCATACTAAGGGACCTGGAGAAAGGAATCACCCCTAACAGCATTGGAAGGGGAAACAGTATCGGTAAGGGCCGACTTTCTGTTATTCAGGGTCAGGGCAATGTCAATTTTCTTTCATTTGCAGACACTTTAATTCAGTTTATTCCCTCCCTCCCTCCCTCCCTCCCTCCCTCCCTCCCTCCCTCCCTCCCTCCCTCCCTCCCTCCCTCCCTCCCTCCCTCCCTCCCTCCCTCCCTCCCTCCTTCCTTCCCTCCCTCCCTCCCTCCCTCCCTCCCTCCCTCCCTCCCTCCCTCCCTCCCTCCAGGCTCAGACAGAGCCAACCTGGAAGAGGCCCAGTCGAAAGACAGAAAGAAAAACTGCTGCTGAAAACATCTAGACGAGGTGCTGAGAAAACCGTCCAGAGGACGGATAAGGATGAGAAAACTGTACTGAAGAGGTGGAGAGTTCATCTGACGACACTTCATTCTCTCTCTGGTTTCCATCTTAGTCCTCCTTGGTTTTCTTACCTGGACGCTCTACTGCAGCTACTGCCATGTATTTTATGATTTCAATGTTTTTTTATTTGACTCTGTTTTGTCATTAATTGTATTATGCATTATATATAAGTATTTAATAAATGTACAGTGTTTTAGATTGGTTTTTAATTCATCGGAATTTAAGTTTGTTATGCATATTCTCTCATATCTCTACTCCACAGATTGCCAAAATATTTCAAAATATAAGATATTTTAAATGATGAATTTTCCTGGAATAACTCATTTCTATAAAATCGTTTATTTAGTGTACACACCCCACCACCAAGCCACACATTTAAGTAGGTTTAACATAGTTTGACTATATATCAGGACATTTTTATATCATTTAGGTTGCTGTTGTAACACTTCTATTTGAAATAAAAGTAAATATTTTTGTATTGCCTACCGAAAATATGGTGTTAGACTTTACTGTAGTCTGTTGTGCTGCGCGTGCGCAGTTACGTCTATTTCAACTGACCAATCATCAGCCTTTATGAGGTGACAAGTGGGCGGAAACTACATGTTATTGAGGAAGTGGAGAAATCATGGTGCAGCAGAAGCTCCCAGCTAGCATTCAGACACAACAACTCAGAAATGCATGAAAAAATGCCGATACATTCCCCATAAGTACGTTTTAAATGTGAGTTTTCCCTTCAATGCAACCGCTAACCGTTCCATTGTGTGTAGTAAAACAATTTACCCAAGCACACGGCTCGAAGACTGCTGGCAGATTAGCTTAGATAGCTAACAGTGACAACATCACGAGATGACTATGAAGGGTGTTTTGTCCTGTCTGGTTTAGTTACATCGTTCAGAGCTACATTGCAGTAGCTCATCATTCATAATCCTCAGTGTCAATAGCTGTAAGATAAACAGTGGTATTCTAGGAATCCGTTTTAATGGAGTTCTATATTAAGCAGATCAATATAATAGGTTTATGTGGTCAGGTATTCTGCGTGTGAGGCCAGTCCATTAACTCGTGTTGTTTGTTTACGTTTCCTCAGTCTGTTCACCATGAAGACGAATAAGACCTACAAGCTTGTGGTGCACAAGAAAGGCTTTGGGGGGAGCGGTGAGTTTAAAGTGATAAATAAAGAGTACTCCGTTAAACATTTAAATACGTATTTGTGTTTAATTCTGTCACGATCCCTCCCGTTATGCAGAAGATGAGTTGGTCGTGAACCCAAAAGTCTTCCCCCAAGCGAGTCTTGGAGACATCATTGAGATCGCACATCCCACAGACGAATACAGGTCAGAAGAGTGTACTTGAGGACATGTTACTGTCTTCATATCGTAGACTGTGCTGAACTAATAGATGCAATCATTCATCATTCATCATTTGTGCGGCTCGTAGATACCGTTCTTTGATTCTGACTTCCCTTCTACTGAAATAATGTAGCCCTCTGCACTTCTGATCCTTGATCTTCTGCTCTACTTTCTATGTGCGCTATTTGTACGTAGCTATGGATGAAAAGTGTCTGCTAAATTAATAAAATATAAGATAATAAGATAAGAATAAATAATCCTCTTTGAATTGTTTCTATCCTCCTCCTCTCCCCCTCAACAGTCCTCTCCTGCTGCAGGTGAAAAGCCTCAAAGTGGATCTTCAAAAAGGTACAACACATCTTTATATCACACTGCTAAACTGGCCCAGATTTCATTAGTGAGTCCAATTGCCAATGACTTGTATAAGGAATGCTATCTGTCATTATTCAACCAGATATATTCTTCATCCCAATTCATATAGAAACCTATCAGTGTGGATCAGACTGTTGCACAAGCCTTCAAACTGCGAGCTTATCAAGATGTCATTGTCAACATCGTGGACCCCAAGGTGCTTTTGTCTATGTATTCATCAGAGCAGAGACGTCTTCGTTTCAGTCAATGTAACCGACATTATCAAGACTTTATAAAGCAAGTAGGGGCTTGTGATGTGTCTGTGTGCTAGGACGTAACCCTGGACCTTGTAGAGCTCACCTTCAAGGACCAGTACATCGGAAGAGGAGACATGTGGAGACTGAAGAAGAGTCTGGTGAGGAGGCTCACAGCAGTGTGTGTGTGTGTGTGTGTGTTGTGTACGGAAGAGGAGACTTAGAGACAGGGAATGTCTGGTGAGCAGGCTGTGTGTGTGCGCGTGATGTGTGTGTGTGTGTACGGAAGAGGATACGTGTGTGTGTACGTGTGTACAAGGGTGTTTGTGCGTGTGTGTCTGCCCTTTACCATTGAGTTGTTAGCAGTTTACGTGATTCAGTTATTCACGTGTCTGACTGAAACCCCCTCTCGTGTCCCAGGTGAGCACCTCTGCCTACGTGACCCACTAAAGTGGAGTTTGCCGGGATCAGGTACATATGGAAGGCCGACACACTCTGTGACCAACGTAGGAAGGGTGTTTTCCTCTTCTCGTTTTCCTCTTCTCTGTCCCCTCTCTCAACACCTGTCTGTTCTCCCCGTGTTCCTCGCAGAGCCCAGGCCAGTGAGCTGTGGGTCAAAGGGGAGAAGGTCACGTGTGGATACATCAGTGAAGACACCAGGGTGAGCAGGCAGCATCATGCTCACTTCACAACCACTGTGTTGGGAACTCAAAGACACTATAGCATAGTTATGGATGTACGAGTATATGTTTCGAGTACATATTTCGAGAGTGCTGGTGATCAACTGCTTGAAGTTGTGTTTTCGGGTTGAATACTAGCTCCGTTTGCTGTGCAGGTGGTGTTTAGGTCCACGTCTGCGATGGTGTACATCTTCATCCAGATGAGCTGTGAGATGTGGGACTTCGACATCTATGGTGAGTTGTTCCGAGAGAGTTTTTATTGCGGTCGGTGAGGGAATGTGATAACTGATCGAGTTGGACTTGTAAACGGGTCACGACTTCGCATGTTCGTTTCAGGCGATCTCTACTTTGAGAAGGCTGTCAGTGGTTTCCTGTCGGACCTTTTTGCCAAATGGAAGGTTTGTGATTTGTACGGTCTGCAGCAGTGTATTTGTAAACCCAGTTTGAACAAACATTCCCTGAGGTTTAATGGGAGTTAAACAACCTTAAGTTCACTGTCGTTTACTTTTAGGAGAAGAATTGTAGCCATGAGGTGACAGTGGTCCTTTTTTCACGAACTTTCTACAACGCCAAAACTATGGGTGAGTCACCTCACTTGTCTTCCTTCCAGACTCGACTTAACACAAAAAATACTCTCCGTTATTACGACTAATTAATTCGGTTGATGAAGTCACTTCCATTCTCCTTTGACGACTGTTCAAACTCACTCTTGGTCACACGAAAGACGCATTCTCAAACGAATCAAAGTATACGATGACGAATACTCTTGTAGCGATGTCGGACTAGACATCGCTAGGTTGCTAACTACCTTCTTGTTTCTGTTTTGTGCCCCAGAGGAGTTCCCTGAGATCCTGCGAGGGTCCATCAGACAGGACCACGAGGGACGCTTCTATGAGGACTTCTACAGGTCAGCAGGCCTTCAGCCATCTCCTCCATAGTTCTAACCCCAGCATAGCGTCCTGGCGAAAGATGTCTAAATATGATATCACATACACAGTGTTATGTTGTTACTGGCTAGTATGAGCGATCTGATGGCCAGCGAGCCCTCGGTGGTGTGTTGATGTGTGTCGTGCCGTGCGTCCAGAGTGGTCGCTCAGAACGAGAGGCGTGACGAGTGGACCTCTCTGCTGGTCACCATCAAGAAGCTCTTCATCCAGTACTCAGTGCTGGTGCGCCTCAAAGGAGCAGGTAGGTAACAGGTCCCCCCTCCTCCCCCCTCCCTCCCATCTTGAAAAGATCGTTTTTAACGTGTTGTGTATGTCTGTTGGGGAGTCAGGTGGCTGAGCGGTTAGGGAATCGGGCTAGTAATCTGAAGGTTGCCAGTTCGATTCCCGGCCGTGCCAAATGATGTTGTGTCCTTGGGCAAGGCACTTCACCCTACTTGCCTCGGGGGGAATGTCCCTGTACTTACTGTAAGTCGCTCTGGATAAGAGCGTCTGCTAAATGACTAAATGTAAATGTCTATGTTTGTGCTTATCTTCACAGATGGCTTCCCCTCCGGGCAAAACTCTACCGCTGCCGAGGGGAACTATCTAGAAGCCATCAACCTGTCCTTCAACGGTGAGTAGTCATGGAGACCGCCGCGGCACCCTCTGTGTGATTGTTTACCTTTGAAATACGTCTTTTTGCAGCGTTTGTACTTTATCAAGAGATAGTGACAGTAGTACGGGGACGGGAAATGTTGGGGAGATAAAAGAGGTCAGGATGTGCAGGAAATGTACCCTGGGTCAGAATCGAACACCGGCCGCACAAACCTCACTAACCCTGTCTCTGTCTGCTCTGAAGTCTTTGACAAGCACTACATCAACCGTAATTTCGACCGCACGGGCCAGATGTCCGTGGTGATCACTCCCGGGGTGGGAGTGTTCGAGGTGGATCGCCTTCTCATGATCCTCACCAAGCAACGCATGATCGACAACGGTGAGCGCCCGGGTTCGAGAGAGATCGGCGTCACCCGCGGCGACCGGTCACCAGCACACGTAGAAGTTCATTCTGTGATTCGGATCTCGTTCAAATGTCAACTGACAGACACACTAAAAGGCGTCAGTCCTTAAACAAGCTTAACCAAGGGGTTTCCTAGACGATTGAAATCCTGATAGTCAAACAGACTTGGTGTGTTTCCAGGTATTGGTGTGGACCTGGTCTGCATGGGAGAGCAGCCGCTTCATGCTGTGCCTCTATTCAAGGTAAGATGCTTCCGGAACTCTGAATCAGAGACGGAAGGTCTCAGGAGGCTTCCGATTGGTCCCTGTTAAGAGTCCGGAACCTCAGGAGGTTTCCGATTGGTCCCTGTTAAGAGTCCGGAACCTCAGGAGGTTTCGGATTGGTCCCTGTTAAGAGTCCGGAACCTCAGGAGGCTTTCGGATTAGGTCCCTGTTAAGAGTCCGGAACTGAATGTTGTTCTCTCTACAACCATGACAAGCTTCACAACCGGACGGTGCCTGGAGACTCCAGACTGGGAGATGACTACAACCTCCCCCACTGGATCAACCACAGGTACAGGGACATGGGGGAGATCACAAGGGTCAGTCAGAGAAGGCATCTGAAAGAGTTCTAGTTGCCTTAAAGCTGCAGTGGGTGACAATACAAAATCAATCAAAATATTTCCTCCGGCGTCCATTTGTGTTTGATAGAAGTGGAGCTTATTGGTTTGTCTTTTCGTTGCCATGTCGACAGCTTTTACACGTCCAAGAGCCAGTCTTCCTGCAGCTCCTTCACCCCCCGCATCAAGCTGGCCGGACACAAAGTACGCCACGTCGTCCAGCTAAACTCATCAGAAATACGTTTAAGCTTTGAATATATTTCATTTCACATCTGCGTTATTACATTTGATTTGGTTTTATTTCCAGATCCAGGCAGAGCGATTCAGGAGCTGCAAAGACCACAGTAAGATGATGTCCATGTTTTCATGTCTGTTCTTCCTTCATATGGATGTTGATAAGCATCATATGTGGAATGGTTGACGTGTCATAGAAGCTTGAAAGCGTCCTGGTAACCCTGGTAACCCTGGTAACCCTTGGATCTTCTCCTCAGCTCTGGGAGCCCCGAAGGACTCAGAGAACAGCCTTCCCATCCAAGTGGACTACGATGCCCACGATGCACTGGTGTTCAGACTTCCTGGACCGTCGAGAGCCCAGAGGAGCACAAACTTCAGGTACAGACCCTACACAGATGATGGGAGTCAGATGGCTGAGCGGTTCTAGAGTCGAGCTATTAATCAGAAGGTTGCCGGTTCGATTACTGGCCGTGCCAAATGACGTTGTGTCCTTGGGCAAGGCACTTCACCCTGCTTGCCTGGGGGAATGTCCCTGTACTTACTGTAAGTCGCTCTGGATAAGAGCGTCTGCTAAATGACTACATGTAAATGTGCCCCCAAGCACCCAGTGAAAAAAAAAAGGATGAAATAAAAAGAGAAACAAATAAAACTTCTACTCGTGACCGAGGCTGTGACTGTGTGCCGGGTTCGTCTCCCAGGGCGGGCCGGGAGAGGGAGACGAGCGGGAGGAAGAGCTGGGGCTCGGCCGAGGCCGCCGGCGGCGGGGGGGGTGCCGGGGGCGCCTCGTCCCCCGGGCGCTCGGCGGGGGGGGCCGGACGAGCAGCGGAGCGATCAGAAGAGCGAGCAGAGGAGCCTGGCGTCCAACGACAGTCTGGGCCGCGTGTCCAGCATCCTGCTGATCCCCCGCGTGGCGCCGGCCCAGTACGAGGTCAGCAGCTCGCTGGGGTACACCAGCACCAGAGGTACGGGCCCACACACACACTCACACACACACACACACACACACACACTCACACACACACACACACACACATTCTGTCTCTCCTTCTCTCCCTCTGCCCATCCTTTCATTTCATTCCACCCATCACCACTCGTTACGTTCTTATTCTTTCATTTAAATATCTTTTTAAAAGTATTTTTAAAATCCGTTGTTATTGTATGACGTGTCTTGACGTGAAGCACACGGCGTCTGCCTCGTGTGTGATACGCGCTGTGTCAACAAACAGCCTCGCCTCCCTCCTGTCTCCTGTCAGAGTTGCTGGAGAAGATGATGGAGTCTCAGAGGGACTCGAGTGCGCCGGGTCGCTTCACGGTGGGCAGCGCTGAGTCCACGCTGCACGTGCGCCCGGGCGGGTACACCCCCCAGCGGGCTCTCATCAACCCCTTCGCCCCCTCGCGCATGCCCATGAAGCTCACCTCCAACCGCCGACGCTGGATGCACACCTTCCCAGTGGGTAAGTACACACCTGTACACACACCTGTACACACACCTGTATTAGCTGTGTTACAGGGGACGGCTGTGTAACAGAGCTGGCTGTGTTAGAGACGGCTGTGTTACAGAGCTGGCTGTGTTAGAGACGGCTGTGTTAGAGATGGCTGTGTTACAGAGCTGGCTGTGTTACAGAGCTGGCAGTGTTAGAGATGGCTGTGTAACAGAGCTGGCTGTGTTAGAGATGGCTGTGTTACAGGGCTGGCTGTGTTAGAGATGGCTGTGTAACAGAGCTGGCTGTGTTAGAGACGGCTGTGTTACAGGGCTGGCTGTGTAACAGAGCTGGCTGTGTTAGAGACGGCTGTGTAACAGCGCTGGCTGTGTTACAGGGCCCTCTGGAGAGGCCATCCAGATCCACCACCAGACCCGGCAGAACATGGCTGAGATGCAGGGCAGTGAGCAGAGAGACCCCGCCCACACCTCCGCAGAGCTCCTGGAACTGGCCTATCACGAGGCCACCGGCAGGTTAGACACGCCCACGCGTGGAGGGACACGCCCCTTTTTGCGAGAGCGAGACAGAGAGAGAGAGAGAGAGAGAGAGCTGTGGAGCTGTTATTGATTTTAGGGGTTTGTGTGTGTGTGTGTGTGTGTCCAGGCGGTCAACCTCACGACAGACAGGAGAGAACAGTCTGTACATCAGTGGAGGAATGGAGGAGTTTACTGGCAGTCCAACCAGCAGTAACAGCACAGGTACACACACACGCACACACACACCCTCCATACACACACACACACACACACACGCACACACACACACCCTCCATACACACACACACACACACACTCTGGTAGAACAGACCACATACAAGGCTTGATTATCCCTTATGAACCTTGCTGTTGATCGTATATCATGTTAACTGTGTCAAACGGCCCTCTCTTTCTGTACAGGGACCCCTGTCAACCGGGGCTCATCATTTGAAGACAACACCTCTGACCCAAGTGAGTCTGTCCTACCTTAAGGAAGACACACACACACTCACTCACATACACAGGCACACACCCGCACACCAAACTTCAATCAGCACTGTGACACTCATGAACACGTGTGCAATAACAGAATCGGTTTGGTTGGTTGGAGTTTTTTAGCAGCCAAACAGATGATGTAATGTTCAGCTCTAACCCTGATTGGCCAGGCCGTCTGTGGGTGTCTGTCTGGTTGGGCCTCGTGGATTAGATGGGAAAACATTAAACTGAAGGTTCACTTAGGTCCCCTCCTCCCCCTCCTCCTCCATCTCCTCCATCTCCTCCTCCTCCATCTCCTCCTCCTCCATCTCCTCCTCCATCTCCATCTCCTCCTCCATCTCCTCCTCCATCTCCTCCTCCATCTCCTCCTCCATCTCCTCCTCCTCCATCTCCTCCTCCATTTCCTCCTCCTCCATCTCCTCCTCCTCCATCTCCTCCTCCATCTCCTCCATCTCCATCTCCTCCTCCTCCATTTCCTCCTCCTCCATCTCCTCCTCCATCTCCTCCTCCTCCATCTCCTCCTCCATCTCCTCCTCCTCCATCTCCTCCATTTCCTCCTCCTCCATCTCCTCCTCCATCTCCTCCTCCTCCATCTCCTCCTCCTCCATCTCCTCCTCCATCTCCTCCTCCATCTCCTCCTCCTCCATCTCCTCCTCCATTTCCTCCTCATCCATCTCCTCCATCTCCTCCTCCTCCATCTCCTCCTCCATCTCCTCCACTATCTCTTCCTCCTACATCTCCTCCTCTTTCTCCTCCTCCTCCATCTCCTCCTCTTCCTCCCCTCCTTCAACTTCTTTCTTCATCTCTCACTTTCCTCTGTAGCTACATCTCATTCTTTGACCTCTCTTTCAGTAGCTTTTTCTCTCTCCCTCCCTCCCTCCCTCTCTCTCCCTCCCTCTCTCTCTTCCTCTCTCTCTCTCTCTCTCTCTCTCCCTCTCCTCTCCCTCTCTCTCTCCCTCTCCTCTCTCTCTCCCTCCCTCCCTCCCTCCCTCCCTCCCTCCCTCCCTCCCTCCCTCCCTCCCTCCCTCCCTCCCTCCCCTCCCTCCCTCCCTCTCTCTTCCTCTCTCTCTCTCTCTCTCTCTCTTCTCTCTGGACACCCTTCCCTGTCCTGGTGAGCTTTCCTACTTAGTTACTGCTCTCCTTGGTGCACTCTTCATAAAGCCTGTGTGTGTGTGTGTGTGTGTGCGTGTGCACCTGTGGATCTTACCGCTTCTGCATCCAGTCTGCCTCAAACAGGCAGAGCGTGTTCTCAGTCCGCACGTCTGCACAGACGCACACGCGTGTGGCCTTCCTCATGGGTGTTTCTGCTGTGGCGGCTGCTCACACGCTTGCTGTATCACACGCTTATAACACGCTTACTGTATCACACGCTTGCTGTATCACACGCTTATCACACGCTTACTGTATCACACGCTTACTGTATCACATGCTCATCACACGCTTACTGTATCACACACTTATAACATGGTTACTGTATCACACGCTAACTGTCTCACACGCTTACTGTCTCACACGCTTACTGTCTCACACGCTTACTGTATCACGGTTACCACACGTTAATTGTACCACGGTTACCATGCTTACTGTGCCACACGCTTATCCCTTTTACTGTACCACACGCCTACTACACACCCGTTCAATCCTTATAATGTGTCGAACCTACACTTGTCGATGCCACTGGAATCATCAATCGGTGCGATGAAAACAGTAAAAAATAACAATGACCTGTTTCTCTTTTGTTTTTTTCTTCCCTCTCTTTTCTCTCTCTCTTTATTTTATGTGTTTGTCTTTCTGTCGTTTGTGTGTCTGTTTGTTTTCTCATCTTCCTCCTTTTCACCAACTGCTCATTCCCATCGTCTGCACTCACTACTTTCATTTCACATCCTTGTCCCCTTTAACCCCCCTCATGCCCCAACCCTAACTTCTCCCCCCCCCCCCCCCCCCCCCTCCCCCCCTCCCATCAAATGTGTGTTTGCCACGGGGATTATGTTTGTTTTTGTTTTTTTGGTGTGTGTTCTGTGTGTGTGCGTGTGTGTGTGTGTGTTCTGTGTGTGTGTGTGTGGGGGTTGTGTGTGGATTCTGTGTGTGTGTCCTGTGTGTGTTGTGTTCTGTGTGTGTTCTGTGTGTGTTCTGTGTGTGTGTGTGGGGGTTCCCCTGAAGCCCTGCTGCTGTCTAACCCCCCCGACAGTGCCTAGTTTCTGCTGCACGGTGGGGGTGGACTGGAAGTCCCTGACCACCCCGGCCTGCCTGCCCCTCACCACAGACTACTTCCCCGACCGCCAGGCCCTGCAGAACGACTACACCGAGGGCTGTTACGACCTGCTGCCACACACCGACCTGGAGCGGTACACACACACACACACACACACCTGGAGCGGTACACACACACACACCTGGAGCAGTACACACACACACACACACACCTGGAGCAGTACACACACACACGCCTGGAGCTGTACAAAAACGCCTTGCAGCACCAGTTATCAATACCCCTCCCTCCCTCCCTCCCTCTCTCTCTCTCTCTCTCTCTCTCTCTCTCTCTCTCTCTCTCTCCCCCCCCGCCCCCCCCCCAGACGCGATGACGAGGCCCCGGTGATGAGCGCCCCCCCAGGTGTTTGAGGAGTTCATCTGCCAGCGTCTGATGCAGGGCTACCAGATCATAGTGCAGCCCAACGTCAGGAAGTCCCAGCCCGCCGTGGCCCCGCCCGCCGTGGCCCCGCCCCACAGCAGCAGTCCCCTCTACTCCAGAGGTGCCCCCCCCCCCACACACACACACACACACACACAGTAGCCCTCGAGCCACTGCCCTGGTAGCTCTGTAAGAGGTAGCGTTTGGGTCCTCTTCACAGAGGAGCAACAGATGGGTTGATGGATAAGATCACCCGTTCAATGGATAAATGAACTACTCAAGTATTAATGAAAAATAAACCGAGTTTCCTTATCATCGAATTCAGTTGTCACATACATAACATTTTAAGTGCAGCAAATCCAGAATATCCAGCAGTGGAATGATAATGTGCAATGAATAAAACATTTACAGTTATACTATGCAGAGAGGGAGATGCAATAAGTGCAGTCATTAATTTACAATTTTAATTACATTACTGACTTATATTTGAAATGATCATCTCTTCTCAACTTCTCTCGTTTCCTCTCCTCCTCTCCCCCTCTTTCCTCTCTCCTCCCTCCTTCTCTCCTCCTCTCCCCTCCTCCCCTCCTCCCTCTCCTCCTCCTCTCCTCCCCTCTCGTCCTCCTCCTCCTCTCCTCCCCTCTCTCCTCCCCTCTCTCCTCCCTCTCATCCTCCTCTCGTCCTCCCTCTCCTCCTCCTCTCCCGGCTGCGTCTCAGGTCTGGTGTCCAGACACCGGCCTGTGGAGGAGGAGAGTCAGTACTGGCTCAGTATGGGACGGACCTTCCACAAAGTCTGTCTGAAGGACAAGATCATCACTGTCACCCGCTACCTGCCCAAGTCAGTCCTCATCGGCCCCACGTGTTGTTACCCTGCTAGCACACTTAGACACTCCTCTGTTCACTTACCACCCGTGGGTGTGTGCGTGTGTCTTTGTCTGCGTGTGTGTGTGTGTCTGTAGGTATCCGTACGAGTCAGCCCAGATTCAGTACAGCTACAGCCTGTGCCCCCCCCACTCCGACGCCCACTTTCCTGTCCTGCTGGGTAGAGTTTGGGCACGAGAGGCTGGAGGAGTACAAGTGGAACTACCTGGACCAGTACATCTGCTCGGCCGGCTCTGAGGACTTCAGGTACACACACACACGCACAACACACACACACGCACAACACAGACAAACACACTCACGGCACACTCACGCAGACACACACACTCACTTTGACAAACTCACTCCGACATTTACATTTTACATGTAGTCATTTAGCAGACGCTCTTATCCAGAGCGACTTACAGTAAGTACAGGGGACATTCCCCCGAGGCAAGTAGGGTGAAGTGCCTTGCCCAAGGACACGCCATTTCCCCTACTGGGAATCGAACCGGCAATCTTCTGATTGGTAGCCCGATTCCCTAACCGCTCAGCCATCTGACCTCTCTCCTACCCCCTTCTTCCCCCCAGTCTGATCGACTCTCTGAAGTTCTGGCGGACTCGCTTCCTGTTGCTCCCCGCGGGCGGAGCCCGACGCGTTGCCGACGGCGAGGGCCACTGGGACGTGTACGGCGAGGGCGCGGGGGACGATGGCGGGCCGCGAGGGGATGACCGGGGCGGGGGACTGGGCCCTGCTGGACGGCTTCGTACGCTTCCTGGAGGGGCTGAACCGCATCCGAAGACGCCATCGCTCCGACAGGATCATCAGGGTGAGGCTCCGGAGCAGTCCGGAACAGTCCGGAACAGTCCGGAACAGTCCGGGCTTTCAGGAAGAGGGCACAATCTTTTGATTTTCTTTTTTTTTCGTGAAAGATCCCACTGTACCACTCTCTCACTCTCTCCCTCACCCTCTCTCTCTCTTATTCACTCCTCCTGTGTCTCTCTCTCTCCTACTGTCTCTCCTCCTGTCTCTCTCTCTTCCTGTCTCTCTCTCCTCCTGTCTCTCTCTCTCTGTGGTGCTCTCCTCCTGTCTCTCCTCCTGTCTCTCTCTCTCCTCCTGTCTCTGTGTAGAAGAGCGGTCCTATGAAGGGTCTCCAGATGAGCGGGCCTCTCTCTCCGTTCCCCCCCGAGCCCATGGCCCCCCCCCTGGGGAAGAAAGGCACGTCTGCTCTCTCCGCCCTGCTGGAGCTGGAGCACAACCACAAGTGAGTGCTTCTGATTCTGATTCAGCTTCTGATTCAGATTCTGGTTATGATTCAGGTTCTGGTTCAGATTCAGGTTATGGTTCAGATTCTGGTTCAGATTCTGGTTCAGATTCTGATTCAGGTTCTGGTTCTCTGTGAGAGGAACCGTCGCCTGCACCGCCGAGGACTACAGCGAAAACCTCCCAAACTCCCCCGTCTGACAGGAAGCTTACCCTGCTGATGATGCGTTTCCTGTTTGCAGGACTCTGGAGGAACAGCAGCAGCAGCAGGGCAAGCAAACCGCCGCCCCCGGCGAGCCCACGGTCGTTGCCGCGGCGACCACGTATGTGGACAGCCCGAGAAAGGTGAGCGGGGGGGGGGGACTGTGGGGTGTTGAGGGGGTGGCGGGGTTGGGGGTGTTTCCGGGTCCAGGGCTGTGGTGGGATCGTCATCCCCGGACACTTGGGGCTGCTTGATGATCATGTAACAGGGCTTGTGGCTCTTTATCTGAACTGTGGGAGCTTCGCTTTTGGTTCTCTTGTCTCTCTTTCTCTCTCCTGTGCCTGTTGTTCTATAAGTCCTGCTCCTCTCTCTCTCTCTCCTCTCTCTCTCTCTCTCCTCTCTCTCTCTCTCTCTCTCTCTCTCCCTCTCTCTCTCTCTCTCTCTCTCTCACTCTCTCTCTCACTCTCTCTCTCTCTCTCCATGGGCACTGGGGTTGTTTTCATCACGTGGCTTCACCTTCCTCCTCTTCATTCCTCCCCCCATCCTCTCCCTCCTCCCTCCTCCTTTCTCCTCCTCTTCATTCCTCTTTCTCCTACTGCCTCCTTCCTTCTCCTCCTCCTGCCTCCTCCTCCTGCCTCCTTCTGCTCCTCCTCCGCTGACAGGACGCTGCCTTCATTCTGGATTTTATTCGTAGTCCTCTCTCCTCCTACATCAGTTACTCGCAGGTCAGTAATCATGGGCCCCCTGTACAGCTGCACCCCTTTAGAGTGCAGCGTCTGTCTGTCTGTCTGTGTGGCGTCTGTCTGTCTGCCTGTCTGTCTGTGTGGAGTCTGTCTGTCTGTCTGTGTGGCGTCTGTCTGTCTGTCTGCATGAGCGCTACGTAGACGCCACCACAACGCTGGGAAGGCTTAGAAGCGATCGTCTCGTCCGCCCCTTTGCTCGCCCACACCCGTAGCTCTCTCGCTCTCTCCCAGCACGCTGCTGCGTGAGAAAACATGCTTGTTTCGACGAGGGAGCCAGATAGGGGCGTTTGGAGTCATGCATAGTTTCGACCACCTAGTGTCATTCACAACGTTCAGCCTCGAGGCCTGGTCGGGCCTCGTTGGGCCTCGCCCAGGATTGCACGTTGCCGTTGGGGTTTCTTGACTGACTCGGTGCATTCTTCGAGCATTTCACACGGACTAGTCGCTGCATGTGTTCTTGGCATGCAGATGGCGCATGATGTTTCGGAATGTCAGACCCATAGTCATCCAGTTTCACGCATTTACAGCCCGCCACAAACGAACGAGACAAATGCTTTTAGTTTGTCACTTTGAACTTATCATCATCTCGCTCAGTTTACGCAGAATTAGATTTTTAGAATCTTGCCACATTTCTGTGTCAACCAAACACGGAAAACTGTAAATAATGCACATATGTAGGTCTACCGTGCACTTTTGCAACCGCCCAACATAGACAGGGAGCTAGACATACCTGTTGACTCATTTATTTCTCTCGATATCTCACAACTGCTATTGTGGATCCAGTAATTATGACCACCTCCGCCCATGCAGTCATGTAATTTCACCTTATTATATTAATGAATGGATTAGCAAAGTTGTTTCCAACTACCAAAGTCATATACTATGATTCATGAAATGAAAATTATATTCTACGGCTGCATCCTCAGTTATTAAATAAAGCTGTCCCACAGTGTGCCGGAGTTGGATTATAGGTGAAAAGTTGACATAGGCTGCAAAAAAAAAAAACGTAAAAAACCCCTGCCCCCCCCCCCCCCCCCAAAGCAACGTATGGCCCCCCCCGCAAATCAGTGCCTGGCGCCGGGCCTGGTCCCACCCATGTTTAAAAACAAACTGACGCCCCTGTAACCAAGGTAACGAACGACAGGCAGTGAGTAGTACCCTTCTGACTCTTGCATGACCCCTCGACCCTCGTGTAGCAGAAGAAGATAGATGTGATGTCTTGATTGGTCTGTCCACTCACTAAACCTCTTGCTGATTGGCTCAAATGTAGTTGCCGGCTGATCCAGCAGAAGGTTCCCAGGCAGACGTGGGACCTGGCGGTGCCATGGAAACCAGGTATGACTGCAGACTATTCTGGTCTGGCGCAGACCAGATGACATAAAGCCGTGTGTGTGTCTGTGCTGGGCTTCTGGAAGGTGTGTGTCTGTGCTGGGCTTCTGGAAGGTGTGTGTCTGTGCTGTGCTCCTGGAAGGTGTGTGTCTGTGCTGGGCTTCTGGAAGGTGTGTGTCTGTGCTGTGCTCCTGGAAGGTGTGTGTCTGTGCTGTGCTCCTGGAAGGTGTGTGTCTGTGCTGGGATTCTGGAAGGTGTGTGTCTGTGCTGGGCTTCTGGAAGGTGTGTGTCTGTGCTGGGCTTCTGGAAAGTGTGTGTCTGTGCTGGGCTTCTGGAAGGTGTGTGTCTGTGCTGGGCTCCTGGAAGGTGTGTGTCTGTGCTGGGATTCTGGAAGGTGTGTGTCTGTGCTGGGCTTCTGGAAGGTGTGTGTCTGTGCTGGGCTTCTGGAAAGTGTGTGTCTGTGCTGGGCTTCTGGAAGGTGTGTGTCTGTGCTGGGCTCCTGGAAGGTGTGTGTCTGTGCTGGGATTCTGGAAGGTGTGTGTCTGTGCTGGGCTCCTGGAAGGTGTGTGTCTGTGCTGGGCTTCTGGAAGGTGTGTGTCTGTGCTGGGCTCCTGGAAGGTGTGTGTCTGTGCTGGGATTCTGGAAGGTGTGTGTCTGTGCTTCTGGAAGGTGTGTGACTGTTTTCCCCCCTGCTGCTGTCCTAGTGGTCAGTCGGACGGAGGGTCCTTCGCTCTGTCCTCCTCCTCCACCCTCATGGAGATCCTGGAAGCCATCAAACACCCCGCGTGAGTCTGTGTGTGTGTGTGTGTGGGTCTTCTCTCTGTGTCATACATAGTATATGTGTGTGTGTGTGTGGGTCTGTTCTGTGGAACATAGATAGTGTGTGAGCGTGTGTGTGTGAGCGTATGTGTGGGTCTGTTCTGTGGAACATAGATAGTGTATGAGCGTGTGTGTGTGAGCGTATGTGTGTGTCTGTTCTGTGGAACATAGATAGTGTGTGAGCGTGTGTGTGTGAGCGTATGTGTGTGTCTGTTCTGTGGAACATAGATAGTGTGTGAGCGTGTGTGTGTGAGCGTGTGTGTGCGTGTGTCCAGTGTGTGTGTGTGAGCGTGTGTGTGTGTGTGTGTGCGTGCGTGCGTGCATGTCCAGTGTGTGTCACCCAGCTGTCCTAGGTGAGCTCCTGAGCCTGTGTGTGTTCCGTGTGCAGGACAGGTGTGCAGCTCCTACCTGAGCAGAAAGGACTGCCCCCTAACTGCTTCATCAGCGCCGAGATCGTCCATTGGCTGGTCAACAACGTAGAGGGCGTGGCCACCCAGGTCATGGCCGTGGAAATCATGCAGGTCGGTGAGGTCACGGCCACGAGCCAATCAGACGGCGACATGTCAGTGTGTTTGTGAACAAGAGCACACAGGATTATCCATGGGCGTTGCCATCATTTAATATTTACGCGGTTCCATCTTAAAATGAAGGGGCTACAATTTTTGATTATTATTTATATATGTGTGTGTAGCAGGTGTGTGTTTTGTGGTTCTAACAGTCTCTCTGTGTCGTGTGCTTGTGTAGAAGATGCTGGAAGAAGGCCTGGTGTCTCACGCGTCGGGCGACGCCATGCGGACCTTCATCTACGGCTTCTACTTCTACAGGATCGTGGCGGAGAGAGAAGGTAAGGGAACAGGACTTCTACTTCTACAGGATCGAGGCGGAGAGAGAAGGTAAGGGAACAGGACTTCTACTTCTACAGGATCGAGGCAGAGAGAGAAGGTAAGGGAACAGGACTTCTACTTCTACAGGATCGTGGCGGAGAGAGAAGGTAAGGGAACAGGACTTCTACTTCTACAGGATCGAGGCAGAGAGAGAAGGTAAGGGAACAGGACTTCTACTTCTACAGGATCGAGGCAGAGAGAGAAGGTAAGGGAACAGGAACGCGTGGCGTCCCAGCTAGTGTACGCCAGCCGCGCTCCACAGAAGCGCTGCCCTCTGCCCTGCGGCGGGGCAGCCCAATCCCCGGCCCTGCCCTCGTCACCCTGCCCTCGTCACCCTGCCCTCGTCAGGGTCACTGATTGATTGTCGGCAGAGCCGATATTGATCGTTCTCATTGTGAGTTTGTCAGCAGCTCTGTGTAACGAGAGCAGGGGCGTAGGTTTGCATGTATATAGTGTATATACATGGCCATTTATGAAGCAATACAGTGATGCGGGTGATGTATGTTACTGTGATCATTATGTATAGCAAGTTTCATCTATACATCAGTCTTTTACACTGAGAACACAGGGGGAACAGATTTCCCTTCACTGTATTGCGTCCAAAATCATCAGACTGTAATACAGGGGGGAACCACTTTACTTGGGCCTCCAGGGAATTCTGTTCCACCTGTGGAGAAGCTTAAAATAGAGTAGAGCAGAGTACAGTAGAGTTTAGTAGAGTACTCATGAATGATGAGTAAATATTTTTCAAACCTTTAGAAATGTTTTTTTCCAAACTTTCAAAAATATTGTCAAAAATATTTGTCAAAAATATTATTTTACCTTTCGAAACTGTTGAAAATATTTTTCCACCTTTAGAAACCTTTTTTTCACACACAGTGGAAGGAGAGGAGAGGGGAGAAGTGTTAAATAGTGTTGCAAATAACCTAGAGCCATGTCAGAATGTCAAAATGCAAAACACAAGAATTTACATTTTGGGACGGTTCATTTTATACTCCTGGACGGCACTGGGACAATGAGGAAAAAGGTTACTTGCTGGCCCTGAGTCACACCCATATTTAAAAACAAACCGACACTCAGATCAGTTGACTCTCCCTCTCACCCTCCCGTTTGCCCCCCCAGGCCCCCAGCCCCCCCCTCCCCCTGCGGCCGGGGGCTGGTCGGCGGCTGCCCTGGAGGACTTTGCCCTGTTCCAGAGGAAGTGGTTCGAGGTGGCCTTTGTCCTGGAGGAGCTCCGCCCCTGCGACCTGCCCGTCTTCCTGTTGCCATGGCTGCCCAGCCGGCCGGCCTCGTACGCAAGTAGGCACAGTTCCTTCAGCCGCAGCTTCGGAGGACGCAGCCAGGCCGCCGCTCTGCTAGGTACACACAGACCCTCCCCCCGCCCCTCCCCAGCCAATCACAACCTTCAAAGCTCCCTCCAACCAATCACAACCCTCTCCCACCCCACCCCAGCCAATCACAACCCTCTCACAATGGTCACGCCCCCTCAATCCACCCCTCCAATGAGATCGAGCATGCTTCTCCCACTCTCTCTCCCTCCAATCACATACAACTCCAGAGCTAGTCTTCCGGGGGATGCGTGGGGCCAGGAACAGGTGTCACATGGGTTCGCTGGAACACTCATTCCTGTGGTTCTGTAGACTAAGTTGGCTTGACGCAGCAGAACTGCAGCCAATCCGGATTAAGATCTTCATCCCCTACAAATGAACCGCGGTTACCAAACCGTCCATACAGATTAACCGCGTCTGTCTGTAAACCGAAAACGATTTACGGAAAGAAATTCCGCCCTTGCTGGTTCTCACATTAAACCAACAGGTAGCCAGCTTCTCTTAGTGCTAAGTGATAGCTTAGCGACCGCTGTTTCCTGTTTCCTGCTTCCTGTGTGACACCTAGACACTGGACACCTGCCTTCATTCCCCTGACGGTCGACAGCTGGACTGTATGGAGTAACTGTGTTGTGTTCAGCAGCTAGTAGGGAGGGAGTCAGGTGGCTGAGCGGTGAGGGAGTCGGGCTAGTAATCTGAAGGTCGCCAGTTCGATTCCCCGGCTGTGCCAAATGACGTTGTGTCCTTGGGCAAGGCACTTCACCCTACTTGCTTTGGGGGGAATGTCCCTGTACTTACTGTAAGTCGCTCTGGATAAGAGCGTCTGCTAAATGACTAAATGTAAATGTAGTAGTGCAGGTTACCTGCAGGGCACAGAATTAGCAGTATCCACCTGCCAAATTGCCTGTAAAATATGCAAGAGGCTAGTTGATTTTCCACACTCATAGCCGAAACAACGATGGTAATCTATTGAGTGGCTGGTCAAATTTGAATATTCACAAGCCATTAGGCCGGTGGACAAAAAAGATAATTTTGCACCCTGGGTATACCTACCTAGAAAACCAAACACATTATGACTCCTCCCCCTCCATCTAGCTTCCATCCAATCAGAACTAGGAGTTGGCATGTATCCCTCTGCATCCAATGGTACTCTTCAACCCGGCAGTTGATTGGAGAGATCCCCTCCAATCCGATCGCTGTTTTATCTAATTTCGTCCAATCAGAGTGTGGAAGATGAGAGCGTCGGTTGGTTGGCTGGTGTTTAGTGCATGCTGTGGTAGTCGTGACTGTGGTACTTGTAGTGCAGTGGTTTGGTGTGCCCTGTCCTCTCTCTATGCGCCTCTCTATGTCGCCCGACCCTCGTGACGTTTTCACAATGCGCACGCAACATTGTGAGAGTGTTACTGCATTAACTCGGGTTTTAACTGCTAACTTTTTCCATACTGTCGTTCTAACAAAAATGTTGATTTTTGATACTGGTGTTCTCAGTAGTGTGACCTGTGGGATGCCACACTTTGAAACGATTTTGTCCTGGTAACGACTAAACATGAAGCTTCTCCATTGTTCATGGCTAATGCTAAGGACCAGGCCACACCTTATGTCTAGGGAACTGCTTTTCTAACCTGAACAGGCGTCCATAACCGTCATTCTAAACTCTTTTTCGGTGGTAGTTATTTCTGAGCCTATCAAAAACATCTGGCCTTCTTTCATGCATCCACCCATTTACCGTGTTTCATACGCGCTTCCTCCATCTCTAACTCTTATCCTCACGTCACCATCTCTGCCGGCCAATCTCTCTCCTTCCATGGTCTCCCACCACTCTCTCTCTCTCTCTCTCTCTCTGTTCTCTCTCTCCTGTTGTTCTCTCCTCTCCTTCTGTCTGCCCCTTTCTCTCTCTCCCTCTCCTCCCCCTCTTCTCTCCCTCCTTTCCCTCCACAATCTCCCTCTCCTCTCTCCCCCTCTCTTCTCTCCCCCTCTCCTCTCTCTCTCCCTCTTCTCTCCCTCTCCCCAGCTGCCACTGTTCCGGAACAGAAGACAGCCACCCTGGACGTGGACGTCAACAATCGCAGCGACCGCACCGAGTGGTGCAGCTGTTATTACCACGGCAACTTCTCCCTGAACGCCGCCTTTGAGGTCAAGCTACACTGGATGGCTGTCACTGCAGCTGTGCTCTTTGAGATGGTGAGAGAGTCCAGGGATCAGTCGGACGGAGGGTAGAGCTTAGTGGTTAGAGAACTTTACCTCAGATTACGAGGTTCCTGGTTCAAATCCCCCTCCTCCAGGTACCGCACATCTCCTTGGATATAAGCGGCTGCTAAACGAATACAGTTTTTATTATCAGAGACGTCGGTTTGTTTTCAAATGAGGGTGTAACTGTTTTTAATAACTAAGGATGCTGGCATTTGTTAGTTTTTTTTTTTCCTAGCAGAAAGTGGGGAGGGACAGATTTCCGCTTCCAGAAAGTGGGTGGGACATGTTCAACTCACGCACCTGTTTATCGTGATGTTTACGTGGGCTCCTGCCAACTGCCCCCCTCCGCAGGTCCAAGGCTGGCACAGGAAAGCAGCTTCCTGTGGGTTCCTGCTGGTGCCGGTCCTGGAGGTTCCCTTCGCGCTGCCCTCATACCTGTACGGCGACCCGCTCCGAGCCCAGCTCTTCATCCCTCTCCACATCCTCAGTCTGCTTAAGAACGGCAGCGATAATCTCTTCGAGGGTGAGGATGCTCTGGGAACCTTTATTTTTTTACCTCAACTGTCAAAATGCTGTATTTATGTATTCAAGGATTGGTTATATTCCATTTCCTTTGTTGATGACTGTCTTATGTTATGATGATGTGCCAGGTTTTGAGCCGGAGACGTACTGGGAACGAATGCAGCTTTTTCAAGAGGCCATACTTTACAGGTGGGCGGTTCTCAGAGTGGATTGCTACGTAAATATGGTGGCTCCACAGCACCTACTGTGACGATCTTAACACTGCTTCCTAGTTTCATTGGGTCCTCTAATGTCTCCTTTCCTGGCTCCCTCCTTCCTTCCCTCAGATTTGGATTTGTTCAAGACAAGTTTTCAGCCTCAGCTTTCAGTTTCCCTTCAGAGAACAAGCCCCAGTACATACACGTCACAGGTAGGAGGTTTTCAGGTCGGGCTAGTAATCTGAAGGTTGCCAGTTTGATTCCCAGCCGTGCAAAATGACGTTGTGTCCTTGGGCAAGGCACTTCACCCTACTTGCCTCTGGGGGGAATGTCCCTGTACTTACTGTAAGTCGCTCTGAATAAGAGCGTCTGCTAAATGACTAAAAGTAAATGTACTTTAATTGTCGTACTCAATAGACCAAAGTGATATGATTTGAAACTTCTCGGGGGGGGGGGGGTAGGTATTAGAGGGTAGTGTAAATGACTATATTTCTGTACCCTAACCTCCTCCTCTCCCTGCCTGCTTCTCTCACCGTCGACTCCCCGACCGCCCCTCCCTCCTCTGGACCGGTCCCAACAGGCACCCTGTTCCTCCAGCTTCCCTACTCCAAGAGAAAGTACTCCAGCAACCAGCAACGGCGCCGGCGCAACTCCACGGCCTCCGCGAGCCAGGGCCTGTACGGCTGCGACGAGCACGTGGGCTACCACTGGGCCTACAACACCATGCTGACCAAGGCCTGGAGGACAGGCGTGCTGGGGGACGAGAGGCTGGCCGACCGCCTGCTCCGAGACTTCACCGACTTCTGTGCCAACAAGGACAACAGGCTGGTCAACTTTTGGGACGGTTGTCAGGATAAGATGAACGCCAGCGCTCCGTGAGGAAGGACCCCGATCCAAAGGACATGAAATGGGGTTGAAACTGATATGTATAGACTACTGCCTGATGAAAAATAATAAATTATTTAATTGTATATCCATCGACTGTGAAACTGTCATGGCATGCGTGCAAATGAATGATTTCATGTCAGTTGACCTCAGTGGTAGGTATCATAGCATACCATACTATGCTCAAGGCTATCTTAAGGGTGCCCCTGCGATGAAAAACGTGTTTCTCTACATTTCCACGTATTCATAGGTGTCCGATGTCCTGGGCGAAGGACTGTAGAATGAGTGCGTGAGTTCAAGGGCGTGCACTGCTGCCGTTTAGCAAAGCTAAGCTACTGCACATTGTATGATAGCATTCGCCCTTTTCAGCTAGTCCGAGGTTACATCTGTCGATAACTGATTAACATTAATGTCGCTCGCAATCGGCATGGCATGCACCGACACACCAGCTATTATAATTTACATGGGAACTTAAAACCTAAGGGAAAACGTTTCATTATAGGTCCATATGGCAAGCCACGATTTTATTGGGTGATTTGTTTGCGATGGCAAAGAGAAGCCACTTGCATCCCTTCACCCGAGCCTTGCACGCACTCACGCACCGTCAGATGCTGCAACCTCGGATGCAGCACGTCGCACTGCGCAGGCGCGAGCCCGCAGCAGTACTTGGCTATTTATAGAAAGTGACGTCACCATGAAATATCAGCAGCGGCAGCCCTCGCCCCTCACACCCCCCTCTACCGACAAACTGGATTGACAGGACGCTTGCAGCAGCACCCCATGTAAATAGCAGTGGGAGGCCGTAGTTGCTAGTCAGCCGTCGGGTGGAGATAGAAAGAGTAAAGGCGTGGGCCGAGGACCGGAAGGACAGTGAACTAGATATCTACGGCATAAACGGTTGTTTTTTGATTTACGCATCATCCGCGTCTAGCTAACAACACTTGTAAGCAGGTCAGGAAACCCGCATTCTCATTTGATGTTCTGTCTGACGCCGATCTGTTTTTGCTAATAACGTTTAATTTGTTTCTGTTTTAAGACATCGCACTTTCAAATAACGTTAGAGCAATTGTAGATTGCAGACTGTGTGAGTGTCTGTACCGTTTTCATCAACAGCACAGCAGCAGCAAGGATGCCAGACAGAGAGCAACTGATACAGAAAGCTCGGATGGCCGAGCAGGCGGAGCGGTACGATGATATGGCCTCTGCGATGAAACAGGTAACGATTACAAAGTGACCAAGCTTGTCAACCGGATTGTTTTCATATTTCCGTGCACATTATATTTGCTGCCATGTTACCCACAGGTTAAGTAAAGTACCGTTTGCTGGCTTGCTCTCAGTTGTGCAATAGAGGGGGTCGTTTTTGCCGGATTGCATCATAATTCAGGCTGCGGCATGTCGAGCCTTTTGTTAGCCAGCTGGCTATGCTAGATTAATGAGATGTGACTTTCGAATATATTGTAAATTTGAATTACGAAGTGAACTTTAGCACAACAGCCGGATGTTTTATTGCCATATACTATCAGTATGTTGTTCGCATCATGTTATTGCTGTAGAAAAACCTTAAATGGATGCTAGCATCCGACTTAGCTTGGTGGCTAACAATGAAGTATGGGGCTTTGCAAGTTATCCAATGGCAGTGCAGCGCTTCAGAGAGGATAGGGTGCGTTCGAACAGGGTGACTAAGATCGAGATGAATTAAATCATAGGTTAGTCCTAAATGCCCTCACTCTTCGTATGAACTGAGCATTAATGTTGTATGTGTATATATAATAACATTTGGCCCATAAGGATGTATTAAATACATAACTTAGCACTTATTCCAGATTTTCCTCTCCGTACAGAAAACGCTCTCCGTGAAATACTGCCTACAAGTGGAAAAAAAATATATATGGCAGCCATCTTGGAATATTGCCATAGAAACAACTGTAGGCCTAATTGCAATATCTAGTACAGGAATCCGAGCAGATTTATTTGTTTGGTTTTGGGTTTTAAAAAATCCTTATTTTGCCTCTAACCTGAACCTTTAGCCTTTAACATTGATCACAGCATTGCTGACAACAAAATAAATTCAAATAAAAACGTTTAAAAAAACGATTTATTTTTCTGCTTCCAGGTGACAGAGCTCGGGGAGCCGCTGAGCGATGACGACCGCAACCTGCTCTCGGTGGCGTACAAGAACGTGGTGGGAGCCAGACGTTCCTCATGGAGGGTGACCTCCAGCATCGAGGCCAGGGTCGTGTCCGACGAGAACGAGAAGAAGCTGGAGCTGGTGCGCGCCTACAGGGAGACCATCGAGAAGGAACTGGAGACCGTCTGCCAGGACGTCCTAACCCTCCTCGACCAGTTCCTCATCAAGAGCTGCGACGCGGAGCAGCTAGAGGGAAAGGTGTTCTACCTGAAGATGAAGGGAGACTACCACCGCTACCTGGCCGAGGTTGCCACGGGCGACAAGAACACGGCCGCCGTCCAGGCCTCCGAGGTGGCCTACCGGGAGGCCTACGAGATCAGCAAGGGCATGGCCGCCACCCACCCCATCCGCCTGGGCCTGGCTCTCAACTTCTCCGTGTTCTACTACGAGATCCAGGGGGCTCCAGAGCAGGCGTGCCAGCTGGCCAAGGAAGCCTTCGACGAGGCCATCGGACACCTGGAAAACATGAAAGAGGACTCCTATAAGGACTCGACCCTCATCATGCAGTTGCTGCGGGACAACTTGACCTTGTGGACCACTGACCAGCAGGCCACTGAGGAAGTGGGGGCCAATGACTGAGGCCCCCCCCCCCTTTGTCCCCTCCTCTTCTACCTTGGATAGTCGTTAGCTAGAGTAGCCCACATCATGTCATCAGCCCATTCTGATTCCCCCGTTTCGTCTTCTTCTTCTCCTCCTCCTCCTCTCTCCCCGTCCACTTCCTCATCCGCCCCCTCTGTCTCGTTGTGTCGTCACGGTGACCTACTTGTGGGGGGGGAAAGGGTTTTGTCAGTTAAGGCCTGCTGCCCGTCCTCCATTCTTAAGTTTCCTCTTCTCCCGCGTTCACAAGCTCACCTCGACTCTCACTTCCTGTCTCTCTCTTTCTCTCTTTGTCTGTCTCTCTCTCTGTCGGTCTGTCTCTCTCTGTGTAGGTCGTGCTATCTCTCTCTCTCTCCCCTCCCTCCAAGCTTTTTGAGCCTGGCCCACTTTCTCTGCACTGGTTCTATTTGTTTTCTCCTTTTCCCCCTTCATTGTTGCTGATAATGAACCGATTGGTTGGTATTCAAGTGACATTTATACAGGAAGTTCAGCGAGGACCCTTGAGTATGTCTATCACGAATTGGGTGTCTGTAACGCTAATTAGGGAAATGATTGATTTTGTTCAGTTGCCCATCTACATTCATTAGAATGTTGTGCTTTTCCTTGACTGAACCTTGTCGCTGGTGGCCCATCCTCTTTGTTTCCTGTGTGTTGTCATGGACACGCCCTTATAAGGGCAGTTTGTCTTCACGGGTGATTGGACGGCGTCTGGTTTTTCAGTTCCAGTCGCCGAATAATAAAAACATGTTTTGTTTTTATTATCGTTATTATTATTATTATTATTGTTAATGCGTGGTCATTAAAACAATGCCATTAAAACATTACCTACCATGGGAACTCGTGTTGTTTTTTTAACTGGGATGTTTATTGTCTTTTCGCCACAGGTTTTTGAACGTCAGTTTTCATGAGTATAAATTCCGTGGACTCTTAACAGGTTCTGTTGGTGAGAGGAGATGGATTACATTCATCTGCTGAGGAAACTATTCAAAACATCACCTGGACATACACACTTACCACAGTGCCATGGTATACATTTACATTTAGTCATTTAGCAGACGCTCTTATCCAGAGCGACTTACAGTAAGTACAGGGACATTCCCCCGAGGCAAGCAGGGTGAAGTGCCTTGCCCAAGGACACAACGTCATTTTGCACAGCCGGGAATCGAACCGGTAACCTTCAGATTACGAGCCCGACTCCCTAACCGCTCAGCCACCTGACTCCGTATAGATTATGAAAGAAAATATTGATGATTAACATCCATATTTGGAGTTCGCCTTACTGCTGACGGGTTTGGGTCTGACGTATGTGAGGTTATATAAAACAGGAACAACCTCTCACAGTCATCTTGAGTATAAGGAAATGGATTCTTCAGTCCTTCCTGATTCTTGGAAGGCTTATCTCATACTTTAACCCCCATAATGGGATCTGTTGGCTCAAGCTATCTCAAGTTCACAATGTGTCTTACCCAACCCTTTCACCATCAGGATGTCTTTCTCCTATTTACAACTACAGCGCCCCCTAGTGGCCATGGTGCTAACACATGGAAGCATCTCAGCACCCCCTTTAAAAAAATAAATATTATTAATTATTATCTTAAATAAGTTTTAGTGCTCTAACGTAAGAGTTTGCAAACGTGTCTGTTAGTGACAGATGAAACGGCTCTTACCAACATCCTTTTCGTGAGGGGAAGTTTCTTTCAGCGTGTGATGCAACAACAACGATTGCATAAATCAAAATGAAAGTATCAGTTGTCAGCCTGATTGATACGAGTAGTTATATGAGGTTAAAACAATAAAGTTCAAGGTTAAGTTAAACCGTTACGAGATGTTCTGATGAATCTGGGTGTGGGTTATATGTAGATGCATTTCATAATAATAAAGCTGTAATTAATAACTTTCTTGTCAGAAAAGAGACCCAGCTTTTCCTCAGTATGTTGCGAAGCAGAAGCTCTGTAGATGGCTTTATCGGTCCAGTCTGAGTATCGTACAGTAGTACAGTGCCACGGTATCTCTCCCTCCACTTTTCATCCACAGAAAACAGGGCAGGCCTTTGCTTTCTCTCTCTCTCTCTCTCTCTCTCTCTCTCTCTCTCTCTCTCTCTCTCTCTCTCTCTCTCTCTCTCTCTCTAACCCTAACTCTCCTTCTCACCACCCCCCCCCCCCTCTCTCTCTCTCTCTCTCTCTCTCTCCTCTCTCTCTCTCTCTCTCTCTCTCTCTCTCTCTCTCTCTCTCTCTCTCTCTCTCTCTCTCTAACCCTAACTCTCCTTCTCACCACCCCCCCCCCTCTCTCTGTCCTCTCTCTCTGTCTCTCTCTCTCTAACCCTAACTCTCCTTCCCACCACACCCCTCCCCCTCTCTCTTTCTCTTTCTATCTCCCTCTTTCTTACCCCCCCCTTTTCTTTATCTGACTCTCTCAATCCCTCCTACTCCCCCCCCCCTCTCTCTCTTTATCTCCCACACACCTACCTTGAGGGCCGGTGGTATTTAAGCAATAGCACAGGTGGCACGGCAGCCACAGGTCGACAGGGGAGACAAACTAGCTGTCCTTTGGTCTCCTCAGCTCTGACAAAATGACTCGGGATTATTTTGGCTTCTCTTTAATGCAACTAAGAAATGCAGCAGACAATGAGACCGATGTCGTATACGCTGTCAACAACCCAGCAGACATATCAGTCATTGTGTTGTACTTTCTTCTCGTCCTGGCTGTCGGAATATGGGTGAGTTACTCAATCGTTCGACTGAAAGGCTGCGTGCCTTCAAGGTAATTTGCTCCTGTGAATCGTTAACCGCACACCAAAGCCAAAGAGAGACGTGGTCTGTTCGAGGCAGGAAACTTCCAGGTGGATTCGTATAACGTTGCGTGCAGGAGAAATCCTGGCAAGCATCTTCTCAGACCGTGTTGTTTAAATCCACAGAGAGACACGAGACGAGGGTCACAGTTTGATAACCGTTAATCATAAGTGTCTCGAACTGTGATGGGATCATTCTGTACTGATGCTATGCAGCTGTTGTTCCTCATTAAACCCTACTGCCGTGGAAAAACCTGCCGTCAACCTCAGCCTACTGGCTTGTAAAAGGATCATTAACTAATTGAATTTAACTGTGAATAGTATGAGGCAAGGGAATGAATCCCCCCCCCTCCCCCAATAAAGTATACTCTTCATTTAGTTTTTTTTTGTTTACTTCAAAACTTGTTCTTGGGCAGAAAATACAAGTATAGGTGTATTATCTGAAGACGGGTTGTACCATGTTTGCAGACTGTGCTGAAGACGGGTTGTACCATGTTTGCAGACTGTGCTGATGACGGGTTGTACCATGTTTGCAGACTGTGCTGAAGACGGGTTGTACCATGTTTGCAGACTGTGCTGAAGACGGGTTGTACCATGTTTGCAGACTGTGCTGAAGACGGGTTGTACCATGTTTGCAGATTGTGCTGTGACAGAATGTCTCCATGTCCCTTTGCAGGCCATGTACAGTACCAACCGCTCGACGGTGGGAGGGTTCTTCCTCGCAGGGAGGAGTATGGTGTGGTGGCCGGTGAGTAAAGGACAAGGAAATGTTGTGACCAGGGTGCGAATTACGGGGGGGGGGGTTTATGGGGGTCTGACCCCCCTAATTAAGACTTGGACCCCCCCAAAAGAGGTAAAAACAACAGGTCGGGGGGGTCGATACACGCCCTGGAGAAGAAGTTGACCCCCCCGATTGTCATTGTATAATTCGCACTCTGGTTGTGACAAAGATTACTGGAAAGCATGTTATCTTACAGAGGTCAACTTCCCCAACCGTCTTCTGGAGAACCGAATGACGTATTTGTTACCAAACCATTACCTGTGCTGGCACCTGGGGCGTAGCCACGGGTAGGCCTGGTTTGGCACAGGCCTACACAATTTGTTCTAAGGCCTACCCAAAAAGGAAAATATCTCTGAAACATTATGCACCGGGTGCACATCGCAAAGTAAATAAGTAAAAAAATTCTGAAAAGATATCCATATTTTTCTAGGCCTACCCAAAAAGATTATTCTGGCTACACTCCTGGCTGTCACTATGAGTTTTCGATTAAGCTTTATTAAAATGAATCCTTATCAGCTGATTTGAATCTAACTAACAATGTATTACGTGTTTATTATAACATAAAACTATATAAACCCCATGCTTATCCTCTGCCTATTCTCCTTGATAGTCCATATTATTTAGTGACGCTATATGGGAAAATAACTGGTTGTATTGCAATTTTTTTTAATATCAAACCTTACTATGAAAGGAGTAAAATGCTATGAGCTATGTATACTACCATGTATCCTGCAAAACAAACCACAGTGATGAAATAGTACAAATTGTACCTATAGAGCAGTGGTTCTTAACCCTGTCCTCAGGGAACCCCTGTCCTGCATGTTTTAGATGTTTTCCCTGCTCCAACACACCTGATTCAAATGCATGCTCGTTACCAAGCTTCTACAGAGCTAGATAACGACCCATTTATTTGAATCAGGTGTGTTGGAGCAGGGAAACATCTAAAACATGCAGGACAGGGGTTCCCTGAGGACAGGGTTAAGAACCACTGCTATAGAGGATTGAGATTTTCCCTTGTCTCTCTCCAGATTGGAGCATCTCTCTTTGCCAGTAACATTGGCAGCGGCCATTTTGTGGGCATCGCTGGAACAGCAGCCGCTTCAGGCATCGCCATAGGAGGGTTTGAGTGGAATGTGAGGAAAACAAACCGACAACTATTGTAACTTCTCACGGTGTCACCCTAACCTCTGACACTGATCGTTGTAATGTCCCTTATCTCTCCCCTCAGGCAAGGTCAATGGTTGTATACGGTTTATAATGACTCCGGAAACTAGCATTTCATTAACAGAGATGCTACACTTCATCTGTGATGTTAACAGACATGAAGTGAATCTGTAATGTAAAAGTGAATCTAAAGTTGACTTCTTGACAACCATCCGTATCCATGTTGGTTTCAGGCCCTTGTGGTTGTGGTCATTCTTGGCTGGCTGTTCGTGCCCATCTACATCAAAGCAGGGGTGAGGATGTGGACAAGATGGCCGTTCCTCATGTGACGCGGTATCTGCTTCATGAGTGACGTTTACTTGAGCGTGTTAATGCCACCTGGCTGCTTCTAGGTGGTGACCATGCCAGAGTACCTGAAGAAGAGGTTTGGAGGACAGCGCATTCGCGTCTACCTGTCTGTGCTCTCTCTCTTCCTTTACGTGTTCACCAAGATCTCTGTGAGTCCTTAGCCGGCCAGACTCACTGCTGAGCTCGAGAGAATATGTGGTCTTGAAAATCCCGACAGATACTGAAAATGAACTCTGTCTTACTTTGCCTCTCTCTCACTCTCTTTCTCTCTCTCTCGTTATCCCCCCCCCTCTCTCTCTCTCCTCTCTCTCTCTCTCTCTCTCTCTCTCTCTCTCTTTCAGGCAGACATGTTTTCTGGTGCCATCTTTATCAACCTGGCTCTGGGACTGAATATTTACCTGGCTGTGATTCTACTGCTAGTGATCACTGCTCTGTATACGGTCACAGGTACACCCTCCTCTCACCCTGACAACACAGCCCCCTCCAAGCACTTTGAAATGGTATTCCTGTAAAGCACTAAGAAGCTCTTATCTGTATTGTGAATAGCACCATGGATGACAGGATGAAAGTCCATCCAATATCGCAGCCTCCGGGCCTTTTAAAGTAACCCTGTCGTTCGGCACGCTCTCTCCTCGGGGTTCCTTATCAGCACTGCATCGTGGGTAATTACATCGTGGGTAATTACCCATGTAGTTTGATAAGTCATGGGCAGACCTCCTGCTGCTTCTCTTGGTCTAATTATGCTTCAATACCTAAACTTCAACATGCCTACGTAAACATGGCAATGACCACATATTAACGATGTTAATAGCAACACATCCGGTCAACCTCGATCGACACGCATGAATTCCATGGCTTTGATAAGTAATCACAGCATGTTGTAAACGCGTGGATGGGTGGACGATCTTTGCCAAAAGATAACGGTATATTACGAGATCTGTAAAAAAAAACGAAACGCACCTTCCGCACGCGCAAACGTTTCCATCGTAAATGAAAACAGCAGTGTGTGTGTGTGATGCGCTTGAACGTTGAATGCTACCTCACGTAATGAGCTTTCTGTGTGTTTCCTGTCTCAGGTGGACTGGCTGCGGTGATCTACACAGACACCTTGCAGACCGTCATCATGGTGGTGGGGTCGTTCATCCTTATGGGCTTTGGTACGTTCCTGTCAGTCGGTTTCAGTTCCAAACGTCCTGGTGTCTCCGTGGATCCCTTGTCTCTTAACTCCTGTTTGTGTCCTCAGCGTTCAACGAGGTGGGAGGCTACACGAGCTTCCAGACCAAGTACATGGAAGCCATCCCCACCTTCATCGGGGTGAACATCAGCGAGAAGTGCTACACACCTCGACCAGACTCCTTCCACATCTTCAGGGACGCCATTACAGGAGACTTGCCCTGGCCCGGCCTGGTGTTCGGACTCACCATCCAGGCCACGTGGTACTGGTGCACAGACCAGGTACTTCATTGCTGCCCTCCCCCTCCTGACACGTAGACAGGCTCGACCCTCGACCCCTCCCTCCCACACTGCCAGCCCAGAGGGGCAGGTGGCTGAGCGGTTAGGGAATCGGGCTATCAATCAGAAGGTTGCTGGATCGATTTCCCGGCTGTGCCAAATGACGTTGTGTCCTTGAGGCACTTCACTACTTGCCTCGGGGAGATGTCCCTGTACTTACTGTAAGTCGCTCTGGATAAGAGCGTCTGCTAAATGACTAAATGTAAATGTCTTAGCCTTGCTTCAGTCCACAAGAAGTGAGCCAGACCTTGCTTTTGAATCCTGGCGCTGAGGTAAGAGGGCCAGACAGACCCACTGAGGAGACTATAGAAATGGGAAGGACGTTTATTTACACACCCACACAGTCGCCACATAATAGCCCAAGAACAAGCCACTTCCTGCCCTGAGTAAAATTGTGGTCGTCTGTTTGATTTAGCAAAAGGTCTGTTCTGATATGGGTTTCTGTCTGCATGCAGTCGTTTGTCCTACTTGGCTCACAGACTAAGTGTTTTGGTACTTGGCTGAGATGGAAAAGCACTTCTTTGGATGAATATTTCATCAGCCGATGTCGAGTTCTCTCATTAAAAGTGTCCGTGAACTTAGATCGAAACATAGACTGATAGTGTGAGGATTAAGGAAACCACATCTGGTTTGAAAACTTCTTCTACTTAAACGTCTGCTGTTTATGTGGTGTGCAACGACTGGATATTCATTAAAAAACAGCCGACTTGAGAGACAGTTTCAAAATTCTCTTGATCTCATTTTGAGATACTTTCCTGAATACGAAGAGTCGTCGACCCATTTGTCCTCAAGAGACTTCAAACCCTCCTTCCTGTGTGTCGTGCTCGGCAGGTTATTGTCCAACGTTGTCTCTCTGCGAAGAACCTTTCTCACATGAAGGCCGGCTGTATCCTGTGTGGCTACCTGAAACTCCTCCCCATGTTCCTCATGGTCTTCCCCGGCATGGTGAGCAGGATCCTCTACACAGGTGAGCCGCCCACACGCACAAAACAAATGCATCTGAAGGATAGTACTGGAGATGACAGATGCGTTTGAACACACATCTGATATAACCGCGGTTTATGAGCCCTTGACAGGTTACACGGGCATCTGTCAAGACGACAATCTTAGATGGGGCCCCCCCCGCGCCCAGATCTATCTCCTTTTCCCTTGCTCTTCCTCTCCTCTGCTCCAGTTCTGCCCCCCCCCCCCTACTCTGGGCCCGGGACCACAGACCCGTTTGTCCCCCCCTATCGGCGGACCTGCTCGGGGGGTATGTGTGTGTTGTGTGAGTAAAGATTCACTCGTTTTTGCTCTGTGTGCCGCCCAGATGCGGTGGCGTGTGTGGATCCAGAGGCGTGTGTGAGGTACTGCGGCGCGAGCGTAGGCTGCACCAACATCGCCTATCCCAAACTCGTGGTCGACCTGATGCCAAACGGTGAGCGACTGACCTGAGGCCAGCTTGTGATGAATGATGGAAATGACGAGGGACACATTTTCGACACCAAACGCGCTTTCAAGGACAACTTGTGTCACCATAGAAACCTTCCGTAACATTTCTTCTTTTCCTCTTATCGCCCTTCCATCTCTTCTCCTTTGGGTCTTTTCTCAATGTCTCCTTTCTTTTCTTCTCCTCCTCCTCCCCTCCCCTCGGTCTTGTCTCCTCACCCCCCCTCCTCCATCTCTCTCCTCCTTGTCTCCCCTTCTCCTCCTCATCCCCTCCATACCTCCTCCTCCCTCTGCTTGTTGTCTCCCCTCCACTCCACCTTCGTTCTCCTCCTCCCTGTCTCCACCTCTCCTCCCCTCCTGCCCCTCCTGGTTCTGGAGGAGGGGATCCCTCTCTGAATTGCTCCTCCCAAGGTTTCTTCCATTTTTTCTCCTGTTAAGTTTTTCTGGGAGTTTTTCCTTGTCTTCCTTGAGGGTTTAGGTTGGTTGAGGGGCAGTTCTATGGGCGTATGTGAAGCCCTCTGTGACATGCTTGCGTGTAAAAAGGGCTATACAAATACATTTGATTTGATTTAATTTGATTTCCCCCCCCTGGTTCCTCAGGTCTGCGAGGCCTCATGTTGTCGGTGATGCTGGCCTCTCTGATGAGCTCCCTGACCTCCATCTTCAACAGTGCCAGCACCCTCTTCACCATGGACATCTACACCAAGATACGCAAGTCGGCCACCGAGAAAGAGCTTATGATCGCTGGCAGGTACACACAGAACAGGCTCATCAGGGTGTTTAGGGTGAATCAGGGTTCCCATAGGGTGAACTCAGGTGCTTCCCCTTCTGTAATACTGTGTGTGTGTGTGTGTGTGTGCAGGGTGTTCATAATCGCTCTTATTGGGGTGAGCATCGCGTGGATCCCTGTGGTTCAGTCTGCCCAGAGCGGACAGCTGTTCGACTACATCCAGTCCATCACCAGCTACCTGACGCCGCCCATCGCGGCCGTGTTCATGCTCGCCATCTTCTGCAAGCGCGTCAACGAGGCTGTGAGTCGCCGCCCCTGCTTCTCCTCTCCTCCAGGGTCCGGCCCGTTAGGCTGCCAAAAGAGGTTGCCTGAAGATCTATCTGAAGATGTCGTAGAAAGATTACCGAGGTTATTCGGCGACGCCCCGGCGAGGCGTTTATCTGTCGTCGTGTATTCGATCCGTTCGAAGGTCCCTGGTTATCACACATAACCAGGAGAGGCAGATTTACTGCCTCTCCACTTTCGCTCGCTACTTTCAATCTTCGTGTTTGTTTAGCGGGAACTGGAGCACGACTAAGCAGTACATCGCAGATGAGGAGGATGCTGATGATGTCCTTGCCCCTCAGGGTGCGTTCTACGGGCTTCTGATTGGCCTGTGCATCGGCCTGTCCCGGATGATCGCAGAGTTCGCCTACGGCACGGGGAGCTGCGCCAGACCCAGCGTCTGTCCCACCATCATCTGCGGCGTTCACTACCTCTACTTCTCCATCATCCTGTTCTCCATCTCCTGCATCCTCATCGTGTCCATCTCCCTCATGACCAAGCCCATCGAGGACAAATACGTGAGTGGAACCCCTTTACCTCAGAGTGTGAGATCGTCTGTCCAAGAGGTCGCGAGGTTTTAGTTTCCTCTTATACGTGGCAGCGAAAAGAAAAAGCCTGACTAATACGTCGGTGTTATGACATGAGTTAACAGTTAGCCCACGGGCCATCCCAGCAGACATGATACGTGACTCGGTGGTAATTGATTTCCACTTCCTGTCCATCATTAACTGAAATTCCCAACCGCCTTCTCTAAGTCAGAAAACACAATCGTCTGAAATATGCAGGATTAATTTGTAACGTCCTGTAAGCTGTTAACCGAACGTGTGTAAGAGGTTGCAGATGGTGTGAAACCCCCCCCCCATAGGTCATCACTGTAACTGTGTCTCCTATGTGTGTGTGTGTGTGTGTGTGTGTGTGTGTGTGTGTGCGTGTGTGTGTGTGTGTGTGCGTGCGTGTGTGTGTTCCTCTCCGCCCCCCAGCTCTATCGCCTGTGTTGGAGCCTCAGGAACAACACAGAGAAGAGAGAGGACCTGGAAAAGGACGACTGGATCGACAACCAAGACTCCCTGGATATAGAGGGTGAGGGAGGACAGCATGTTCACACACACACACGCGCGTGCACACCCACACACACCACACCACACACACACACACACGTGCACACATACACACACATACACACGTGCACACATACACACACACCCACACACACACAGACAAACACGTGCACACATACACACACACACACACCCACAAACACACACACGTGCACACACACACACACACGCACACCCACACACACACTTCCCTCATCCCTGTCCTCCTCTCCCGGCAGAGCCCACGGAGGAGCCAGGCCGCTGTAAGAAGCTCCTCCTGGGCTTCTGTGGCCTGGAGCAGAGCACGGCTCCCAAGCTCACCCAGGAGGAACAGGAGGAGCTCCAGAAGCAGCTCACAGACACCTCCGAGGTTCCTCTGTGGAGGAACGTGGTGAATGCCAACGCCCTCATCCTGCTGTGTGTGGCCGTCTTCCTGCACGGCTTCTACGGCTAAGGCTCTCCCTCGGGAAGGAACCTCAAGCCTGGTCCTGTGGGACTAATCTAGGGAGTCAGATCAGAATCAGAATCAGAATGGGATTTATTCGCCATGAAAGTTTGCACAGACAAGGAATTTGCTTTGGCAGGAAGATGCATACAATAAACATATAGGGACCTACAATTTAAATATGTGGACTATCTATACTAAGGGTACATAAACTAGCAGTACTAGGTGGAATTTGAATTAAATAAAATATACAATAACAATGGCTCAAATACTCAGATGGCTGAGTGGTTAGGGAATCGGACTAATAATCAGAAGGTTGCTGGTTCGATTCCTACGCTACGCCAACCAAAAGACCTGGTGTCCTTGGGCAAGGCACTTCACCCTACTTGCCTCGGGGGGAATGTCCCTGTACTTACTGTAAGTCGCTCTGGATAAGAGCGTCTGCTAAATGACTAAATGTAAATGTCAGCTGTTTGTGTCGGTCACCTAGCGTTGTTGGGGTCGCTCGGCTCCTAAACCGGCTGGACTGCAAACATTGCCTCGGAGAAGACTTAACGAGGGTGTTTCAAGGGTGTTGCTTTCAAGACTGAAGGGGTTGTGTACGTCGTGTATATGCGTGTGTACGTGTGCGAATTGCACTGACATGTTGAATGTTTTATAATTAGGGATCTCTGCCAACGTAGGCATAAATAGATGCGAGTGATTGGAATGTACCGTGTTAGCTGCAAGACTTTGCAAAAACGATGAAAGCCTAATATAATCAGAATAAAGCTATCTCTATGGCATTTTCTTCTCATCTCGTCATAGCAGTTTGGTCCTTCCAGAATACACAGGATTTAAAAAAAAAACTTTACTAGTAATGACGATCAAACGTATAATCACGTACTGCCTTATGTTAACAAGTCGTATGTGACCAAAGTCCATCTAGGTGCCATATCCTCATTCCATTCTCGTTTGTTCTGTAGTTGTTAATAAGTGATGTTTCAAGGATGGATTCAACTGCTGTGAATTTCCTCAAATCTTTCATCTTCTGCATCTGTCTTATTACTGACCCCTGCTGGATACAAGAGTACCTCGTGTGAATGTAAAATTACATTTAGGCAATTTAATCCGAGTGGGTCATGATATGCATTGATGACAGTATTCATAACGACCTGCGTAGCGTCACTGCATTTCGTTTTAAGTTTTGTTTTATAAAATGTAAAGATGTTAAAGATTTTGTGTAAAACAAAAATCCCAGTAGAAACAAACAATGTTGGCATTGAAGATTAGTAGTTCAAGTATCATGTTCTGCTTTAATAAATTCCTCTCTCACTCTAGACCCGTCTGGCAACTTGTTTAAAAGCCCGTTCTTCGGTGTCACATGACAAAGCCTGGTAGTCTTACAACCCCGTTAGGAACCACCCATCCTGTACCAGGGGCGTAGCCACGGGTAGACCTGGGTTGGCACAGGCCTACCCAATTTGTTCTAAGGCCTACCCAAAAACGAAAATATCTCAGAAAAATGATGCACCGGGTGCACATCGCAAAGTAAATAAGTAAAAAAAAATGAAAAGATGCCTATCCATATTTTTCTAGGCCTACCCAAAAAGATTATTCTGGCTACGCCCCTGTCCTGTACCATACAGAATACACAAAATGACGTTGTGTCCTTGGGCAAGGCATTTCACCCTACTTGCCTCGGGGAGAATGTCCCTGTACTTACTGTAAGTTGCTCTGGATAAGAGCGTCTGCTAAATGACTAAATGTTAATGTAAACAAGAGTTGAGCCTTCAAATCTTCGTCCTTGCTTACCTCTGCAACCAAATGACTAAATGTAAGTGTTCATCTCGAAGCTCTGGAAGCCCTGTCTTTTCACACTTGTTTGAGCGGCTGTATCTCAGCCAAGACCTTCTCTGCAACGCCATCTGGCAGCCACAGGACAACCACTGAGACTGTTGTGGAGCGAGAATTCACCCCTCTGAAATCTGTGTCAGAAACAGGCCTGTTTATTATGGAAGCAAATCAGTGACATCATGTTTTGAATTTTAAAAGGCTTTGAATACTTAATATTGCCATTTAAATTTCAACCGAATTTGTTGGTTTTGAATTCACCTCTTTAACATTTAAACATGAATTTATTCCAAATGTAAAAAAGATTCTGATAAAAAAAATTAAAGGTTCGGAAAATCAGGTTGCTCAAATTCGAACAGTAAAATTCAGATCCCAAAAATTCAATAAAAAATAATTAAAGCTTGAGAAATTCAAATAAAACAAAATTCAGGCTGTGCAATGTTCGAATGGTAAAATATTCAAACACGAATTCGAACAGAAAAATTTCAAGCAAAAAAAGAAATTAGGCGAACATTTTTGAGCCAAAATAATTCCGATTGCAACATCCGGGATACCAAGGATAGGTAAGGCCTAGGAGGTCTGCAGATGCACCCTTCTCAGAGAGATGGTTTGATTGCATTGAGGCTCGATTGCCTTACCCATCCATGGTATCACGGATGTTACAATCTGAATTTTTTCGGCTCCTCGAATTTGAGCAACCTGAATTTCCGAACCTTGAATTTTTTTGGATCAGAATTTTTTTTTTTTTTATCATTCAAAACGTGTCAGTGATTTACTTCCATAGTTTATAACCATCACTACCCCATCTAGATCTGTTCTGTTACTATAGCTACAATCAAACGGTAAAAAACGATACATGAACACAATAAAGCACAATTAAACAGATGAGGCCCGGCCTATAAGAAAATGTCCGCAACCATAATGTCAATTATCCGCTGCTCCGAGGTAAGCCTCCTATTGATCCTCCCATTAATAACGTCTTCTTTGCCGTCAGTCAATATGTTTGGTAAGCAGAGAGAGGATTAACATAGGCTATATTTTACAGTTGAAGGTGCAGTTCTTCAGTGGTGGAGATGGCCCTTTACGCTGCATTGCTGCTACTGTTCGTGATCTGTCGCTCTGAATCCTTCTCATGCCAAAGTATTTCAACGTTTATTCCCTGTAAGGATCTCTTGACGGCCAACAGTGAGTCTCCCGGTCCTGTCCTACATCTATAAAGTTGAACTGTATGACTATGTTAAGCCTGTGTTCTGCTCCTCTCTCTCACCAACCGTCTCTGGAGGAGGGGATCCCTCTCTGAATTGCTCCTCCCAAGGTTTCTTCAATTTTTTTTCCTTTCAGGAATTTTTCTGGGAGTTTTTCCTTGTCTTTCTTGAGGGTTTAGGTTGGTTGAGGGGCAGTTCTATGGGCGTATGTGAAGCCCTCTGTGACATGCTTGCGTGTAAAAAGGGCTATACAAATAAATTTGATTTGATTTGATCTCCTCCTGACTTTAATTGGATGTTTGCAGACTTGTCAGCACACTGTTTCTTTTTAGAACATTCCAGAAAGGTCTATCTTTCCCAAGGCTTGGCTGGTCAACATCACCACACAGATATATACTTTTTAGGATTCCTCCGTCAGGAGGAACCCTATTGGAATTGTTGGTATTATTATTAGGATTCCTCCGTCAGGAGGAAACCTATTGGAATTGTTGGTATTATTATTATTATTATTATTATTATTATTATTCTTGTAATTTATCTCATGAACACATTGGTAAAAAGTTTTGAAATTTGGCATATTGATACAACATGCCACAAATACCGCCCAAACACAGACTGGCCCACATCAGACAATAGGGGGCGCCACAGGCCACGCCCAAATGTCCACTTTTCAAAGTGATGGCATTTCCACCCCATTGCTCCAATTCTTCTGAAACTTGTTGTGCATGCCTCATTTTTCACGAGGAACAAAAAAGCCTCAAGGACCCATAAGGTCCACCATGATGGGTTTTCCTGTACAGTGATAATTCGGGAAAACCTTCAAAATCCCTCTTCTCTTAAACCAAAATTCAAATTGACTTGGAATTTTGTACAGATATGTATCATTGATGTATTTAAAAACGTTACTTAAGACAGTTGAATCAAAAACAAAATGGCTGAAAGGGGTGTATTTATGTAAATGTCCACATTGCCTCAATATGTTTGTGTCACTAAATCAAATGTCATTTTGAATGATGGTTTTTCAAAACTAATAGGCTTTAAGGTGACACCCCCTGAAGTACCCTGCAAAGTTTCACCTTGATATGTGAAAATATGACTTAATTACAGCTGTTTGAGCTTGGACCAAATCTGACAATGCTTGCCTTATTTTATTATCCAGTTCCTGAACATGGCAAAGTCCAGATCTGAGAATGGCTCAATTGGATGAGATGTTGTGCTGGTAAACGTAGGGTTGTAGGTTCAAAACCAGTCAAAGGCAAAAAAAAAAATGTTTTGGACAGAACGGTTTCTAGTCTTCCGGTCTATCCTCCGGTTGTAAAACATAGCAATGAGTGTTTATTTGAGCCCATAACAACACTCCGATCATCTGTTTAGCGAGACTGTGTAAACCACTGCAAAACAACACAGGTTTACCACAGTAGCTAGCTACTTGGAGTCTATGCATGGTAGTGTCAGATTCACAACTGAGTTAGCTTTAATGAAGTATATTGATTGTTCAGGTGGATTCCTTGCCTGTTGCACAAATTCATTTCAGTAACCTAAACCAGGACAAATCACCACTGATGCTAGGCATGATTTGAAATTCCCTTCCATGACAAGTTATGGCACCCCAAACAACCTTTTTAAAGCACTACGAGTAAGCTATTATTTACAGCAGCAACCCAGTCATCCCGTTGTCCCAAATAGGACTAAATTACAGCTGTTTGAACTTTAACCAAATCTGACAATGCTTGCCATTGGAGAAACGTCTCATTTTGTTATCCAGTTACTGAACACTGGAGGTCAAGATCTGAGAATGGCTCAATTGGATAATATGTTGTGCTGGTAAACAAAGGGTTGTAGGTTCAAAACCAGTCAACGGCAATTTTTTTATTTTTTTTGACAGAACGGTTTCTAGTCTTCCGGTCAATCCTCTGGTTGTAAAACATAGCAATGAGTGGAGAAACGTCTCATTTTTTTATCCAGTTACTGAACATCGGAAAGTCAAGATCTGAGAATGGCTCAATTGGATAATATGCTGTGCTGGTAAACGAAGGGTTGTAGGTTCGAAACCAGTCAACGGCAATCTTTTTATTTTTCGGACAGAACGGTTTCTAGTCTTCCGGTCAATCCTCCGGTTGTAAAACATAGCAATGAGTGTTTATTTGAGCCCATAACAACACTCCGATCATCTGTTTAGCGAGACTGTGTAAACCACTGCAAAACAACACAGGTTTACCACAGTAGCTAGCTACTTGGAGTCTATGCATGGTAGTGTCAGATTCACAACTGAGTTAGCTTTAATGAAGTATATTGATTGTTCAGGTGGATTCCTTGCCTGTTGCACAAATTCATTTCAGTAACCTAAACCAGGACAAATCGCCACTGATGCTAGGCATGATTTGAAATTCCCTTCCATGACAAGTTATGGCACCCCAAACAACCTTTTTAAAGCACTACGAGTAAGCTATTATTTACAGCAGCAACCCAGTCATCCCGTTGTCCCAAATAGGACTAAATTACAGCTGTTTGAACTTTAACCAAATCTGACAATGCTTGCAATTGGAGAAACGTCTCATTTTTTTATCCAGTTACTGAACGTCGGAAAGTCAAGATCTGAGAATGGCTCAATTGGATAATATGCTGTGCTGGTAAACGAAGGGTTGTAGGTTCGAAACCAGTCAACGGCAATCTTTTTATTTTTTCGGACAGAACGGTTTCTAGTCTTCCGGTCAATCCTCCGGTTGTAAAACATAGCAATGAGTGGAGAAACGTCTCATTTTTTTATCCAGTTACTGAACATCGGAAAGTCAAGATCTGAGAATGGCTCAATTGGATAATATGCTGTGCTGGTAAACGAAGGGTTGTAGGTTCGAAACCAGTCAACGGCAATCTTTTATTTTTTCGGACAGAACGGTTTCTAGTCTTCCGGTCAATCCTCCGGTTGTAAAACATAGCAATGAGTGTTTATTTGAGCCCATAACAACACTCCGATCATCTGTTTAGCGAGACTGTGTAAACCACTGCAAAACAACACAGGTTTACCACAGTAGCTAGCTACTTGGAGTCTATGCATGGTAGTGTCAGATTCACAACTGAGTTAGCTTTAATGAAGTATATTGATTGTTCAGGTGGATTCCTTGCCTGTTGCACAAATTCATTTCAGTAACCTAAACCAGGACAAATCGCCACTGATGCTAGGCATGATTTGAAATTCCCTTCCATGACAAGTTATGGCACCCCAAACAACCTTTTTAAAGCACTACGAGTAAGCTATTATTTACAGCAGCAACCCAGTCATCCCGTTGTCCCAAATAGGACTAAATTACAGCTGTTTGAACTTTAACCAAATCTGACAATGCTTGCCATTGGAGAAACGTCTCATTTTTTTATCCAGTTACTGAACATCGGAAAGTCAAGATCTGAGAATGGCTCAATTGGATAATATGCTGTGCTGGTAAACGAAGGGTTGTAGGTTCGAAACCAGTCAACGGCAATCTTTTTATTTTTTCGGACAGAACGGTTTCTAGTCTTCCGGTCAATCCTCCGGTTGTAAAACATAGCAATGAGTGGAGAAACGTCTCATTTTTTTATCCAGTTACTGAACATCAGAAAGTCAAGATCTGAGAATGGCTCAATTGGATAATATGCTGTGCTGGTAAACGAAGGGTTGTAAGTTCGAAACCAGTCAACGGCAATCTTTTATTTTTTCGGACAGAACGGTTTCTAGTCTTCCGGTCAATCCTCCGGTTGTAAAACATAGCAATGAGTGTTTATTTGAGCCCATAACAACACTCCGATCATCTGTTTAGCGAGACTGTGTAAACCACTGCAAAACAACACAGGTTTACCACAGTAGCTAGCTACTTGGAGTCTATGCATGGTAGTGTCAGATTCACAACTGAGTTAGCTTTAATGAAGTATATTGATTGTTCAGGTGGATTCCTTGCCTGTTGCACAAATTCATTTCAGTAACCTAAACCAGGACAAATCGCCACTGATGCTAGGCATGATTTGAAATTCCCTTCCATGACAAGTTATGGCACCCCAAACAACCTTTTTAAAGCACTACGAGTAAGCTATTATTTACAGCAGCACCCAGTCATCCCGTTGTCCCAAATAGGACTAAATTACAGCTGTTTGAACTTTAACCAAATCTGACAATGCTTGCCATTGGAGAAACGTCTCATTTTTTTATCCAGTTACTGAACATCGGAAAGTCAAGATCTGAGAATGGCTCAATTGGATAATATGCTGTGCTGGTAAACGAAGGGTTGTAGGTTCGAAACCAGTCAACGGCAATCTTTTTATTTTTTCGGACAGAACGGTTTTCTAGTCTTCCGGTCAATCCTCCGGTTGTAAAACATAGCAATGAGTGGAGAAACGTCTCATTTTTTTATCCAGTTACTGAACATCGGAAAGTCAAGATCTGAGAATGGCTCAATTGGATAATATGCTGTGCTGGTAAACGAAGGGTTGTAGGTTCGAAACCAGTCAACGGCAATCTTTTTATTTTTTCGGACAGAACGGTTTCTAGTCTTCCGGTCAATCCTCCGGTTGTAAAACATAGCAATGAGTGTTTATTTGAGCCCATAACAACACTCCGATCATCTGTTTAGCGAGACTGTGTAAACCACTGCAAAACAACACAGGTTTACCACAGTAGCTAGCTACTTGGAGTCTATGCATGGTAGTGTCAGATTCACAACTGAGTTAGCTTTAATGAAGTATATTGATTGTTCAGGTGGATTCCTTGCCTGTTGCACAAATTCATTTCAGTAACCTAAACCAGGACAAATCGCCACTGATGCTAGGCATGATTTGAAATTCCCTTCCATGACAAGTTATGGCACCCCAAACAACCTTTTTAAAGCACTACGAGTAAGCTATTATTTACAGCAGCAACCCAGTCATCCCGTTGTCCCAAATAGGACTAAATTACAGCTGTTTGAACTTTAACCAAATCTGACAATGCTTGCCATTGGAGAAACGTCTCATTTTTTTATCCAGTTACTGAACATCGGAAAGTCAAGATCTGAGAATGGCTCAATTGGATAATATGCTGTGCTGGTAAACGAAGGGTTGTAGGTTCGAAACCAGTCAACGGCAATCTTTTTATTTTTTCGGACAGAACGGTTTCTAGTCTTCCGGTCAATCCTCCGGTTGTAAAACATAGCAATGAGTGGAGAAACGTCTCATTTTTTTATCCAGTTACTGAACATCGGAAAGTCAAGATCTGAGAATGGCTCAATTGGATAATATGCTGTGCTGGTAAACGAAGGGTTGTAGGTTCGAAACCAGTCAACGGCAATCTTTTTATTTTTTCGGACAGAACGGTTTCTAGTCTTCCGGTCAATCCTCCGGTTGTAAAACATAGCAATGAGTGTTTATTTGAGCCATAACAACACTCCGATCATCTGTTTAGCGAGACTGTGTAAACCACTGCAAAACAACACAGGTTTACCACAGTAGCTAGCTACTTGGAGTCTATGCATGGTAGTGTCAGATTCACAACTGAGTTAGCTTTAATGAAGTATATTGATTGTTCAGGTGGATTCCTTGCCTGTTGCACAAATTCATTTCAGTAACCTAAACCAGGACAAATCGCCACTGATGCTAGGCATGATTTGAAATTCCCTTCCATGACAAGTTATGGCACCCCAAACAACCTTTTTAAAGCACTACGAGTAAGCTATTATTTACAGCAGCAACCCAGTCATCCCGTTGTCCCAAATAGGACTAAATTACAGCTGTTTGAACTTTAACCAAATCTGACAATGCTTGCCATTGGAGAAACGTCTCATTTTTTTATCCAGTTACTGAACATCGGAAAGTCAAGATCTGAGAATGGCTCAATTGGATAATATGCTGTGCTGGTAAACGAAGGGTTGTAGGTTCGAAACCAGTCAACGGCAATCTTTTTATTTTTTCGGACAGAACGGTTTTAGTCTTCCGGTCAATCCTCCGGTTGTAAAACATAGCAATGAGTGG
>CM042865.1:11747246-11792880 GCA_023658055.1 Thaleichthys pacificus
GGTGATAGGTAAGGTAGAATGGGGTGATTAATGGAGGGAGTGGGGGGGGGGCGTCCCCCGAGGGAGTGGGAGGGAGAGAGGGAGAGCTGGTTGGAAGAAGGAGTTGGGGGTAAGGGATTGGTGAGAGTGGGGTGTTGTGGAAAGGATTGGAGGTGGGTAGATTGGGGGTAGAGGGGGAAGGATGACGGGGAGAGGGGTGCCACGAGGGTTACGGGTGTTGGAGGGGGGAGAGGGAGAGGGGGGAGGAAGGGTGGGTGAGGGAGGTGTGGGAGGGGGAGAAGGGACGTCCAGGGGGTGGCAGGATGAGAGGGGGTTTGGGGAAGGGGAGAGTAGGATGGGCGTGAGGAAGGGAGGGGGGGGATGAAGAGGGAGTGGGAGAGGAAGGGGAGAAGGTTAGTCAGGTAGGAGTTGGGTGGGGTGGAGGGAGGGGAGATGAGAGGTGAGAGAGGGGGGGGAAGGGTGGGTTAGGGGGGGTGAGGGGGGAGGAGAGGGGGGAGGGAGAGTAGAAGGTAGTGGTAGGGAGTGAGGAGGAGGGGGGGAGAGGGGGTGGGTAGGGGGTGGGGAGTTGTATGAACGGAGGGGGGAGTGAGGTAACGGGAGGCTATAAGGGTGGGTGTAATACGTGGGAGGGGGTCAAAGAGGCAAAGGGAGGGAGAGGGGAGGGAGAAGGGTGGGGGGGAGAAGCGTGAGGGTGAAGCGGGTGAAGGGGTGAGGTAGGGATGGTGGTTCCAGAGAGTCAGAGAGTTTCTGTTGTCTTGCGAGGAGCAATCGGAGGAATGACAGGAGTAGAGGATGGCCGGGTTCCGAGAGGAGGACATGGAGAGAGGGAGATGGTCTCAGAGGGCAGGGGGAGACAGGCACTGTGTTGCGGCGGGTAGTAGGTAGGGGAGAGGGTAAGGAGAGAGGAGGGTGTCGGTGATATGAGAGTTGGGGGCGGGGGGGGGGGAGGGAAGGGGGTACGGGGGAGGTGACGGTGATGGCAGAGGTTGGGGGGTCGCGGCTGTGTTGGTGGCTTGAGAGAGTCCCCAGGCAGAGTCAGGGGAGGGGAGAGGTAGAGGCGGAGAAAGGTCCCCCCGGGAGGAGGGCAGGAGAAGGTGGAGGTGAGGACGATACTGTCAGGCCGATGAGTGGTCGGGCGGTGTGTGTGGGCGGGCGGTGGGGGGGAAGTGAGAGAGGAGCGTTACGGGAGTCAGGAGTGGTCGAGGGATTCCGGGTGGTATTTGTACTGAGGGCACGAGGGGACGGAACGGGCCGGGGTCGAGGCAACAGGGGGGGCGGGAGGGGAGACGAGTGGGGGATGGAGGGGAGGGGAGGGGGTGGGCGGAGAGGAGGTGCGGACGCACCGTAACGGGGGGTTGGTGGCGCAGCCAAGTGCGTCGGCTGGTCGTTGCCGGTAAGGGGTCAGGTCACGTTTGATGGGTGAGCGTCGGTCGGGCGAAGGGCGGGGTCGGGACACGCCAGGGGAGGGCGAGGCGGGGCAGGTAGTGGTCGGCGGAGGGGGCTGGCGGGCACGACAGGTTGGTGGGGTGAGCGGCCCAGGTAAGAGGGAGGAGGGGTGTGTGGTGAGGGGAAGAGGGTCCGTGGGAGTGGGGGTCCCCTTAAGGCAGGGAGGGCGGGGTAGTCCAGTAGAGGGGGCAGAGGGAGTAATGCTTAAAGGTGGACTTAGGGGAAGGGGGGGGGGATAAATGGGGAGAGGGGGAAGGGAGTAGGTAGAAAGGGAGGGCGGTAGAAGGGGGGGGGGAAGGAGTCCCAGTGTCAAGATGGGATGGTTTCAGGAGGATACATGATAGTTGGTGGAGAGGGGTAGTGAGGAGGGGGGTGGTAGAGGCGGGGGGAGAGGGAGTAATGGGAAGGGGGGGAAGGTAAAGTAGGGAGGAGGACGGGAGGAAAAACGGGAGAAAGAGCAAGTACCCAACCACACCCCCCCGTCTGGGTCGTGCAGGAGTATAGGCTTGACCAGGCGGGGCCGGTGAGACAGGTCGAGGGGGGCTGCGGACCGTATGTGGAGTGGGGCGGGCGATGATCGTGGGGGGGTGGGCTTGTACGTTCTGGTGGACCCAGAGGCATACACGTTTTTTCGCGACCCTGCAGGTGGGGGAGCCCGGAGGGGTAAGGGGAGGAGGCGCGGGGTACAGGGCGCGCGGAGTCCCGGGTAAGTTGCGAAGGGTGGGAGTCGGTGGTTGGCGCGGGGTGGGGGGGGGGTCTATGGGGGGGAAGGGGGGGGAGTATGGAGGAGGAAGAGGGAGGGGGGGGGGCAAGAAGGGTAGGGGGGAGAGGAGAGGGGGAGAATGTAGGGGTAGAAATGGGGAGAGTGAGAAGACAGTTAGACGTACTTAGTGGGGACTTTAGGAGAGGTCCGGGGAGGAGGGGAGGGAAGAGGGGTGGAAGGTTGGAAGGGGAGTGTGGGGGGTCGTACCCGGGTGCGCGGTTCGGGGGAGCGTGTAGGGAGGTAAGGAGTCCAGAGGTGTTGTGGGGCCGGTAGGGGAGAGGAGCAAGGGGCCGGAGGGGGGGGTAGTACGTGGGGTGCAGGGGGTAGAACGGGCCTAGGAGGATACGTCGTGTCAGTAGAAGGTGGAGGCTGACGAGGGAAGCGTCGGGATTGGTAAGGGCGAGAGGGGGGGGGAAACAGGGGGGGTAGGGAGTGGGGACCGGCAGGAGTGGCGGGGCGCGAGGTTGGGTCGTGGGGAGGAGCGGGCAGTAGGGAGCCGGCGCAGTCTGGTGGCTGGCGTGGTCGTGCGGCGAGGGGGGAGGAGGTGGGTAGACAAGGGGGGGAGTAGGGGCGGGAGGTACGGAGGAAGGGTCCCCGCAGGGGAGAGGGGGAAGAAAGGTCCGGAGGAAAGGGGGAAAAGGGGCGATGCGTGTGGTGAGGGGAAGACATGCGGGTGGGAGGTAGGGGGTAGAGGGGACGAGAGGACGAGGACGAAGGGAGGGGGGTGAGAGGATGAGGTTGGGGGTGGGGAGGGGGGGGTGTGCAAGGATTATGGGTGTGGATGTCGGGGGTGTGGGAGAGGGGAGGGTGGAAGCGAACGGGGGAAGAGGTGAAACAAAGAGGGGGGTGGAAGAGTCGGGTTGGAGTCTGGGGGGTGTAGGAGGTCGTGGTAGGTGTCGAGGAGGGGTCGAGTTGCGGTGGTCGTCCCCCTAGATGAGGGAGGGGAGGAGGGGGGGGGGGGGGGGAGTTAAGAGTTTAGGGAAGTGGGGGGAAGGGTGGGGGGAGGCGTAAGGTAGAGAAGATAGGCCGACCCGGGGGCCGGCACCCAAACCCGTTTTACCACACCGGGGGTAGGGCGGTAAGGGGTGGGGAGAGGGACGGGGAGGGGGATAGAGGAGGGGGAGACAGGGAGGCGGGGCCAGTCTGGAGGAGTCGTGAGGAGGGGTGTAGGTTCAGGGGAGGACAGGGAGTGGTGAGCGCAGGCCGGGGGGTTAGGGGACAGGAGGTCAAAGAGAGGAGCACGGTCGAGGAGAGGGAGGGGGGTCGGGGGGAGACGGGGAAGCGGACTGGGGGGGAGGCGTGTTGTCGTGGGGGAGCCAGCGCGAGGTACAGCATGGGAAAGGAGGAGGAGGGGGGCAGGGAGGGAGCGGGGGGGAGAGGGGCAGCAGGGGGCAGCACGTAGGAGGCGGAGCGGAGGGGGGCAGGCGGTCACGTTGGGTCGTGCGGCGCGCTGGAGTCGCGGGGGGTGGCGCGCAGGGTCGGGTAAGGGCGTGCAGAAGGAGCTGGGCGGACGGCGGTCGGGGCACGGGCGCGTCGGGCAGGCGCGGGTCGCGCACGGGGAGCGGGTCCGGGGCTAGGCGTCGGTGTGCCGCCGCGCGCCCCCGGGAGCACGGGGGCAGAGACGTCGGCGAGGACGAGGAGCGGTGGCGTCTCCGACGCCCGTCAGGGGTCGCGGTGTCATGTCAGGCGGATGGTGTATGCGGTTGGTGGCGGGGCGGGCGGGGTCCGACGGGGTGCATGTCCAGGGCGAGAGGCAAGGAAGAGGCGGCGGGGAGGGGGGGCGGGTGGAGAGGAGGGGCGGGGGAGACGCATGGGAGGCGGGGCGGGGGGGCGTTTGGCGGCAGCGGGGCGGGGGTGCATGAGGGGAGGGAGGGGAGAGAGCGACCGGGGGGCCGAGAGGGGGGGGCGGTCGGGAAGAGAAAAGGGGTAAGGGGGGGGGCGGCGGCGGGAGGGGTCCGGGGGGAGGCAGTGGGCGTCGGGTTCGGGTTAGAGGGGGTCATCGTCAGGGGGGGGCGGGCGAGGGGGGGAGGTAGGTCACGGGCAGGGGGGGCCGCGGCGGGACCCGGGACGTCGTCCTTGCTCGGTGGGGGGGGGGGACGCGCAGAGGGTAGAGCGGGCGCGTGGGAGGGGGGCAGGGGCCAGGTGGTATCCGTCGGAGAAGGGGCGGGGGGGCAGGGGTAGAGGGGGTGCGAGGAACAGGGGGGTGGGGCGGCGGGGCGGACGGAGGACCAGGCGGGGGGGCGAGGCGAGGGTCCCCCCGGGGGGAGTGGCGGCGGCGGCGGTGCTCGGGCCGGCGGAGGCCGTGGCAGGCGCACAGGGAGGGGGGTAAGGGCGCAGGTGGACGGCGCCGCGGTAGAGGGAGGGGGCCGGGCGCGGGTCAGGGGCGGGGGGCGCACAGGCAGAGGCGGTCCGGGGGACGGGGCGGGGAACCCGGCTGGGGGCTCGCGGGGGTGGGCGGGCGGGGGCGAGAGCGGCGGCGTGGGCGCCGAAGGGGTCAGTAGGGAGGGCGTCCGGGGGAGGGGGAGGGGGCGGGCGGGCGGGCGGCGGGGGGGGGCGGGGACCGCGCGCGGGGGGGGCTACGGTGGGGGGGACGGGAGGGCAGGACAACAGGGGCGGGGGTCCCGGGGGAGAGAGCGAGCGGGACAGTCGGGGGAGTCGGGGGGGGTCGACAGGGCGGGCGGCGGAGGGGCGGGGGGTACGCGCGCGGGGGGAGAGAAGTCCGCCGGGGGGAGAGGGGGGGGCCGGGCGCGGGTCAGGTCGTGGGCGGGGTGGGCTGAGCCCGGTGTGGGCGCGATCGTGGCGGCGGGCGTCGTGCTGGCGCGCGCGCGGAAAGACGGCAGGGTCCGGGGGGGGGTCGTAGGGTCTCGAGTACATGGGGAAAGGAGGGGGCGGCTGGACGGGGCGGGAGTAGGCAGGGGGGGGGGAGGGGAGAGGAGGCACGGTAGGTCCGGAGCGTGCCAGGGTAGGGAGCTGCTTCCCCGGGGGGAGAGGGGAGGAGGGGGAGGGGGCGGGGGGGGGAGGGAGGGGGAGTAGGGGAAGGGGGGGAGAGAGGTAGGGAAGGAGGACGGAGGAGAAGGGAGGGGGAGAGGGAGGGAGGGGGGGGGGGGGAAGAGAGGGGGGGGGAGAGGAGGGGGGGGGAGGAGGGGGGGAGGAAGGAGAGGGAAGAGGGTGAGGGGGGGGAGGGGACGCAGGGGGAGGAGGGGAAGATAAAGAGAGGAAGAGGGGGAGTGAAGGAGGAAGGGGGGGGGTAGGAGGGGGGATGAGACGGGAAGGGGCAGGGAGGGAGAGGAAGAGCAGGGGGGAGGGGGAGGGGGAAGGGGGTAAGAGGGAGGGGGGGGGAGGAAGAGCGGGGGGAGAGAGGAGAGGGAGGGGAGGCCAGGAGGGGGGGAGGCAGGGGGGGGGGAGGGGACGGCTAGGGGGGGGGAGGAGGAGGGGGGGGGGGCGTGGCGGTTACAGAGGGTACAGGGCAGAGTTGTAGGAGGTGAGAAGGGTGAGAGGAGGGTCAAGGAGTGAGGATGGGGGGTGACAGGGGGGGGTAGTACAGGGGTAGCTGACGCTGGTAGTGGCTTGGTGGGGTTGGGCGGCAACGGGGGGAGGGGAGGAGAGGAAGAGGGGGCAGGCGGGGGAGAGGGCTGGGGCGAGGGGGAGGAGAGGAGGGGAGAGGGGAGAAGGGAGGGGCAGAGTAGTGGTGGGCCAGTCCGGCGTGGACGGAGCCGGATCCCCCCCAAGGGGGGGAGGGGGGGGGGGTAGTATAGAGATAGGCGAGGGCAAGTTAGGGGGAGGTGTAGAGAGGGTAGGGGGGATTGGGGGGGGGGGGAGGGAGGCGAAGGCTCGGGTGGAAGAGGGTGGGGGGGAGAGCGGAGGGAAGGGGGGGGAGCTGGGCTGCGAGGGGCGGCGCACGGCGTCGGGCCGACGAGGCAGGTGCGGGGGGGCGCGGTCGTTCAGTTTGCGGGGCGGGGGGGGTGGGGTCCGGCGGGGCGCGGTGGCGGGTTACGCGCGTTACGACGGGGCGGTGGGGCGGGCGCGGGGTGGGGCTGGCGGCCGTGGGGCGTCCGCCCCGGCTGTGTGAAGGTCGAGGGGGACGGGGGGGGCGGGGAGGAGCGGGTAGCCGGCGGACAGGGGGGAGGTGCCCGGCCGTGCGCGAGGTCGGTCGGGGGGCCGGGCGTCGCGACCCCCCACGGGTCGCGCGGCACAGGTGCCGGTGGCGGGCGTGCGGGCGCGGCGTCGCGGGGGCAGAGCGGGGTCAGCGGGGGGGGTCGGGGGGGCGCGGGGGTGGGTGCCTGCGGGGCCCGCCCGGGGCGGGTCCCGCGGGCTCAGCGTCGCGCTCCGTGGCGGGGCGCCGGGGGGGCGGGCGGCACGGGGGGAGCGGGGTCGAGGGGGGAGGGAGGGGCGAGGGCGCTGCGGGACGACGCACAACCACACCCCGTACACGGGGGGAGAGCGGGCGGCGAGGGGGCGGCGGGGTGGACGGCAGGGCGGGGCAGGGGGGGGGGGGGCGGGGGCCGGGGGGCGGGGGGGGGGTGGGACATCGCCGGCCGGGGGGCGGCAAGGGGTGGCTGCGGGGGCTAGGGCGGGGGGGGGCGGGGGGGCTTCGGCCGCGGGGCGGGTCGGGGTGGGGGTGGGCAGAAGAGCGGCCGCGGGGGGGGGCGGGCGGGCGGAGAGCGGCGGGCCGGCGTCAAGGGGGTGGTGGGCGGGCGGCTGGGGCTCACGAGGGGGGGTCAGTGGGCAGGGGACGGCGGCGGAGTTCAGGGAGGTCGAAGGGAGTGGGTGACGTAGTCGCGCCGTCCAGTGGGGGGAGGGGGGCGGGGCGCGGGCGCGGCGGGGAGGGCGTCCGTGCGGGCGTCGGGCTGTGCAGGCGACCAGGGCGCGCGGGGCGGGCGGGGAGGAGCCCACGGGGGGGGGCGTAGGGCGGCGGCCCGGGGGACGTGCGGGCGAGAGGCCGGCGCCGGGCCGCGGGGACGGGGTCGACGGCGGCGGGCGGGGGGAGGTCGGGTAGTGGAGGTCGGGAGAGGGGGGGAGGGGAGTAGTGTTGAGGGGTAGGGGGGGGGAGTGGTGTAGGGGGAGGTAGGGAAAGGGGAGGAGGGGGAGGAGAGTAGGTCCGGGGAGGGGAAGCGTAGGGGAGGGGGGGAAGGGGGGGCGGGGTTAGGGGATGGGGAGGGGGGGAGGAGGTAGGGGGCAGGTAGGGGGGGAGAAGGGGGGCAGAGAGGGAGGAGCAGGGAGGGGGTGGAGGGGTAGACGGGACGGCGGGTCGGACAGGCGGGGTTCCGGGTGGAGGGGGCCGGGCGCCCGCGGTCCCGGCCCCGGGTACAGCGGGGGCACGAGAGAGCGGAGGGGTCTGTGCACGTCGCCGGCGTTATTCCGGCAGGGGCGGTGGGGACAGGGTGGCCGTGGGGGAGGGGGGACGGCCGGAGGGATGCCGGGTCGGGGGGGGGGCCGTGACGGGCGGCGGCGGGGGTGGGGCGGGGGCCGTGAGGGAGGCGCCCACGGGGTGCCGAGAAGCACGGGCGCGGGAGGGGGGCGCGGCCGGAGGAGGGGGGATAGCACATTAGTAGCGTGGCACCGCGGACCGGCGGGAGCGGCCGTGGGCCGAGTCGGGGGAGGGGGGTCTGGCGTGGAGGGTGGACCAGGGGGGGAAGGTTCCGAAGGGGCGGAAGAGAGCAGGGTCCGGGCGGGGAGGGACGGGGCGGAGGGGCGGAGAAGGGCAGCGGGGGCGGCGTGAGGGGGCGGCTCCCGGGGTGGGGGTGAGGCGATCGGAGTAAGCCGGCGGCGGCGCGGAGGGAGGACGTCAGGCGGGGGAGAGCAAGCAGTGGGCCGCGGGGGGATCGGGGGGAGGGCCGAGTCGGTCCGCGCCGTCGCGGGCGGGGCGGCGCACACTGGGGGGGGGGCCGCGTGCGGGTGGGCAGGGGAGGGGGTCCAGGGCCATCTGAGGGGAGGGGGATAAGGGGGGGGGAGGGGGAAGAGGGGCGGTAGTAATGGGGTCCCAGAGGGAGAGGGGGAGGAAGAGGACAGGGAGGGGAGGGGGAGGAGGGAGGGAGGAGGGAGGGGGAGGGGGGAGGGAGGGAGAGAGAGGAGGAGAGGGAAGAGGAGGAGAGGGAGGGAGGGGTGGTAAGTAGAGAGAGAGAGGGGGTGGGGGGGGGGGGAGAGGGGGGGGGGGGAGGAGGAGCGGCGGCGCGCGGGGATGGGGGGGCGGAGGGGCGGGGCCGCTACGCGGCTGTTAGGTGGCGGTTGCAGCGTTGAGTGGCGCGCGATGTGGGAAACGCGCCCGCGGGGCCGCGCGGGACGGTCGGGGAGGGGGGGCGGCCGTGTGCCGGCGGGGCGGGCGGTGCGTGGGTCGGTAGGGGAGGGGGGGGAGCGAGAAGGGGAGGGGGGGTGGGGGTCAGGCGGGAAGGTCTAGGGGGGAACAGGGGGGCGGTGTAGGGAAAGCAGCGTGAAGGAAGGGGGCCACAAGGCGGTCGGGCCGCGCCCGGGGCGGCGGCCGCGGGGACGGGCCGGTGGGGTCCGGGCGGGGTCGGTCCGCGGGCGGCGCCGGCGGGCGTCGCCGCGGGCAGTGGGCCGCGCGTCGCGCCGGCGTCCGGGGCGTGGTCGCGCACGCAGAGGGCGGGCGCGCAGGCGTGACTAGGGTTGGGGCGGCGCCCGGGTGGCGGCCGGCCGCGGGCTGTGCGGCGCGGCCGGCGCGGCGGGGGGGGGGGGCGGGGGCGGGCGGCGGCGCGGGGGGCGGGGCGGGCGCGTGCGGGGGGGAGGGGGCGGTGGGGGGCCCCGGGCGGGGGGGGGGGGCGGGGGCGGGGGGGCGGGGGGGCGGGGGGGGGGGGGGGGGGGGGGGGGGGGGGGGGGGGGGCGCGGGGCGGGGGGGGGGGGCGGGCGCGGGGGGGCGGGGGGGGGGGGGGGGCGGGGGGGGGGCGGGCGTGGCGGGGGCGGGGGGGCGGGGGGGGGGGGGCGGCGGGGGGCGGGGGGGGCGGGGGGGGGGGGGGGGGCGGGGGGGGGGGGGGGGGCGGGGGGGGGCGGGGCGGGGGGCGGGGGGGGCGGGGGGGGGGGGGGGCGGGGGGGGGGCGGGGGTGGGGGGGGGGGGGGTGGGGGCGGGGGGGGGGGGCGGGGGCGGGGGGGCGGGGGGGGGGGGGGGGGGGCGGGGGCCGGCGGGGGGGGGGGGCCGGGGGGGGGGGGGGGGGCGGGGGGGGGGGCGGGGGGGGGGGGGGCGGGGGGGGGGGGGGGGGGGGGGGCGCGGGGGGGGGGGGGGCGGGGGCGGGGCGGGGGGGGGCGGGGGGGGGGCGGGCGGGGGGGGGGGGGGACGGGGGGGGGGGGGGCGCGGGGGCGGGCGGGGGCGGCGGCGGGGGGCAGGCGGCGGGGGTGGGGGGGCGCGGGGGCGGCGGGGGGGGGGCGGGGGGGGGCGGGGGGGGCGGCGGCGGGGGGGGGGGGCGGGGGGGCAGGGGGGTGGCGGGGGGCCGGGAGGGGGGGGGCGGGGGGGGCGGGTGGCGGGCGGGGGTGGGGGGGGGCGGGGGCGGGGGGGGGGGGGCGGGGCGCGGGGGGCGGGGGCGGGAGCGGGGGGGGGCGGGGGGGGGGGCTGGCGGGGGGCTGGCGGGGCGGGGGGGGGGGCGGGGGTGGGGGCGGGGCGTCCCGGGGGCGGAGGGAGAGGGGGAGGGGGTAAGGGAGATAAGGAGAAGTGGGAGTGGAGGAGGTGAGGGTGTAAGTGTAGGGGGAAGGTAGGGGGCAGGGTACAGGAAGGAAGAGGGTGTCCCGTGGCACCAGGAGAGGGCGGGGCTGGTTGGGGGAGAGGAGGGGGGAGATAGGTGGGGAAGGGGGAAGGGAAAGATAGGGGAGTGTAGAGAAGAGAGGAAGAGTGGAGGAGGGGAAAGAGGGGGGGGGGATGGAGAGCGGGGGCGGGTTGAGCAGGAAAATGGAGAGGTAGTAGAGGGGGAGAGGACGGGTAGTGGGGGGGAGCAGGAAGGAAGAGAGGCAGGGAAGGGGGGGGTAAGGGGGTGGGGGACTAGGATGATGGCAACATGTGTTCTTTTTTTCCTTTTTTTTTTTGTACTTGGTGAAGAGTGTCTGGGGGGGGGGGCGCTGCGGAGGTGAACGTCGTGGCCGTCGGCGGGGTTGGAGCGGGCCTCGCACGGCTCAGGAGGCCGGCGGTCGGGGTGTATTGGTCTTGTGTCGGTCCGGGGCGGCGCAGGTGCGGCGGGCACCTCCCGATCCGGGGCGCGGGGGCTGGGCGTGTGGGTCCGCGCGGGTCGCGGGGGTCGGGCGCAGTCGTTGAGGGGGGCCGCCTTCCCGGGCGCCTGTGCTTCCGTCCGCTGAGTGGCGCGTCTGGGTCGCGGAGGGACAGAGGGGGTCGGTAGTAGGGGGCGGGGCGCGCTTGGCTGAGGGGGGTGGTCGTGGGGTGGGCGGGCGGCACCGCGGCAGGGCGGGGTGGGGGGCCTGTTGGGCTGCGTCTGCGGGTGGCGAGGGGACCGTGAGGTGAGGGCGGGGCCGGCGATTGGGCGGGGGGCGGTCGCCGCTGTAGCGATGGCGAGAGGGGTGAGGGCGCACGTGAGTGGGACGCGGTAGTTGCCGGTCCCCGGGGGGGTAAGGTGGTAGGACGGGGGGGAGGGTAGGGTAGGGGAGGAGGGGATTACACGGAGTCGGGCGGGGGGGGGGGCGAGAAAGAGAAGCGGCCGCCGCAGCGGGCGGCGTATGTAGTGGGGGTACCGCGTCCGTGCAGGCGGCGGTCGGCGGGCGCGGGGGGTCTGCGGCGGGAGGCGTGGGGAGCGCGCCGCTCCGGGGGGGGGTCCGGGGGGCGCGGGCAGGGGGGCGCGCCGGCGTGCGGGTCCGGGGGTCCTTGAGGGTTGTGACGCAGGGCGCGGCGCGTCGTCAGGCGCTGGGGCGGGGCGGCGTGCGGTGGCGCGGGTGGGCGCGGGCAGACCAGGGTACGGGACGGGAGGCGGCCCGGCGCCTGCGCCGGCCAGGGGGGGCGTGAGGTCGGGCGGGGGGGGAGGAGGCGGGCAGGGCTGCGGAAGGGGGCGTAGCGGACCGGGGGGGGCGGGTAGCATCCGAGTGGGGGCGGGGACAGGGTCGGTGGGGGGTGCGCGGGGGTCGGGGGCGGCGGGGGGGCGCGCGAGGAGCAGGAAGGGCGCCGGGGGACGTCGTGGCGGGTGGGGCGTACCGGGGGGAGGGAGCGGGAGGTAGGGGGGTAGGGGCAAAAAAACAGGGAGAGTGTGGGGGTCGGGGGAGGAGGGGGAGTAGGGAGGAGAGAGAGAGAGGGAAGGTAGCGGCGGGGTACGAGGAGGGGTCCAAGGGGGACACGGGAGGGCTGGGGGCGGGAGGTCCGTCTGGGGCTGAGCAGATGGGGGTATGGGGGACGGACATGCGGACAGGGCGCGCGCTGAAGGTACAGAACAGAGCAAGTCGAACGGTAGTCGGTGGCGTCGGGGCGGGGTCGGGCGGGTTGGGTCGGCGGGGGGCCGGGGGGGTTTGGAAGCCGGGGCGGAGCAGCGTGGCCGGGTGGCGGGCGGGGGGTGCGGTGTCAGGGGGGCGGCGGAGCGCGGGGGGGGGAACCCGCGCGTGGGGGCCGTCTCGGGCGCGGGGGGCGGCGGCGGGGGGGGCGCGGGGGGGGCGGCGGGGGGGCGGGGGGCGACGGCGGGGAGCGAGCGAGGGTCGTGTGTGCGGCGCGAGCAACGCGAAGGGGGGGGCGCCCGCGCAGGGTGGAGGGGGGGGCCGGGGGGCTGCCGGCCGCGGGTCCCGGGTCCAGGTCGTCGGGGAGCGGCGGGAGAAGGGGTCGGCGCGGGGGGCGGGGGTGGGAGGGGCCAAGTCGGAGGGGGGGGGGAGGGGGGGGGGTAAGGGGATGGGGTGGGTAGGGGAGTCCTACGTAGGCATAGTGTCATATTTACCAAGTTAGCTCGAATGAAGTATATTGATTGTTCGGGTGGATCCCTTGCCTGCCGCAAATTCATTTAAGTTACCTAAGCCAGAACACATCGCCACTGATGCTAGGATTGGAAATTCCCTTCCAAACAACTTTTTTAAAGCACTACGAGTAAGCTATTCTTTACAGCAGCAACCCAGTCATCCCGTTGTCCCGTTTTTATGTCCCATATATAAATAGGACTAAATTACAACAGTTTTAAACCACCTCACGGAAATGAGTCTGCAGGTCTGTCAATGGCTTAGTAGGATGAGACGCAGGGCTGCTATGTGAAGGGTTGTGGGTTCTAATATAGTCAGAGCCCTAAACTTTTTCTTTTTTTTCTGACAGAAATTAGTTTCAAGTCTTTTGGTTAATCCCAGTGTAACTATCTGTCAATTTTACAACATTTTGCCATCTTGAAGGAGGAATCCGCCATTGCTGCTTGCAGCTATATTTTTTATTATTATTGTAGGTATAGGAAAATATAGGTTTTATAGAATCGTACTGATATTCAGAGGGTTTGGCTGAAACGATGCAGCCATGAAATCTGTCGAAGAGTACATGGAAGCACAAACATTAATATTCTCTCAGAGCTGAGGATTAATAATCGGTCCACATGCAGGTCCGCAGATAGAGCACTGATGTCAATCCTAGTTATGTAATACTATGTCTGCAATGGCTGAACTATCATGCTGAGTGTCTGCTTAGGACACTGCATGGAAGTGCCTGGTACATATTGTGTACCGTACCGTACGTGTGTGAGAGAAAGGAGAGAGAGAGAAAAAGAGAGAAGGATATGAAGAAATGAAGAGGGTCAGAGAGATAAACCATCTCTGTGTTAGTGTTGACCAGCGTCATCTATCGTGGTTCTTAACTAGGTTGCAGAATGGCATTCATACATATTTCACACGTTCATACGTTCATACATGCTATTCATAAATTCATAATATAGCTCACCGGATACAATCCACACAGGAATCAATTTCCTGCTGTTGATTTATGCTGTGTGTTTCTGATGTGCTGTGTGGAGATTAGATCTATTTGTACCAGCTTCCTGTAGATCCTCCCCTCCTTGCTTGTGTAACGGGGATGTGTGTGTGTGTTTAGTGTGTTTGGTGTGTGATGGATTCATATTGTATGTGGAGTATGATTCACAGCTCTCTGTACACCTTCTTCATCTCTCAGTGTGTGTGTGTGTGTGTGTGTGTGCCTGCGTGCAGCATGGAGGGAAGAGAGGGGGGGGGGCTGGATTTTTCAAGGCCCTGATTGGCTGAAATCTCTTCATTGGCAACTAGAAAACGTGATCCAGCCTGCAGAGGCACTGCAGCGGAGACTGCAGAGAGAGAGAGAGAGAGAGAGAGAGAGAGAGAGACATAGAGAGAGAGAGACATAGAGAGAGAGAGACATAGAGAGAGAGACATAGAGAGAGAGAGAGAGAGAGATACATAGAGAGAGAGAGAGAGAGAGACATAGAGAGACATAGAGAGAGAGAGAGAGCCTGGGGAGGTGAGGGGTGGTGGAGAAAAAGCTTGCAACAGCAACCGCGAGTCAGAGAGAGCGAGCGCGCTAGAGCGAGGGAGAGAGAGGCGACACACACACAGAGAGAGAGAGACCGAGCTAGGCAGGAGCATGCGCGCGGGAGGGTGTGTGTGTGTGAGAGAGAGAGAGAGAGAGAGAGCGGCAGAGGCACATTGACGGGAGCCGAGGCAGCGCAGCAAGAGAGAGAGAGAGAGAGAGAGAGAGAGACATAGAGAGACATAGAGAGAGAGAGCGAATGACAGCAGCGCGAGAGAACAGGAGGAGCGCCTGGAACCAGAGACGAGAAAAAGACGCGAGAGGGAACCGCCGGTGAATATCTGAAGGACCGGAGACCAGGAGACCAGGAGAGAGGAGAGAGAGAGAGACATAGAGAGAGACATAGAGAGAGAGAGACATAGAGAGAGAACAGCCGGAGGAGAGGAGGAAGAGACAGGCGACACGCGGACACAGAAGGCTGGAGCTCAGGTCGTTACACAACCCAACCTGACTGGCCGACGGACGGGCAGAAAAAGGGAAGAGAGGGAGAGAGAGAGAGAGAGAGAGAGAGAGCCAGAGAGAGAGAGAGAGAGCTAGAGAGAGAGAGAGCCAGAGAGAGAGAGAGAGAGAGAGAGAGAGAGAGAGCCAGAGAGAGAGAGAGAGAGAGAGAGAGAGAGAGAGAGAGAGAGAGAGAGCAGAGAGAGAGAGAGAGAGAGAGAGAGAGAGAGAGAGAGAGAGAGAGCCAGAGAGAGAGAGAACAGGGGGTGGGAGGGATGGAGATAGATCGGCCAGCCACAGCACTGCGCGGAGGATCCAGGGGCAGGGAGGGAGAGTGAAGGACAAAGCCGAGCGCTCAGAGGAGGAGAGGACGTCAGGAGGAGAGGGAGAGCTGCTCGTTGGCCGCTGGAGTGACACACCCGCCCCGCCGACACAGACCTCTTCCTCCATCTTACGCTCCCTCCATCTTTCAAACGGCCCTTTTTCCGTCCTGGCCGTACGGCGCAGGGGGAACGGACACCTTCTCTCCCCTTCGCCTCCCTCCTCCTCTCGGAAGCAGCGAACCTTCCCCAGGTCTGTTTCAGGGAGCTCGAAGACGACGTTCCCGGTGCCAGACTGTCAGCCTGAAACCCCCGAGGAATAACAGGACCGCGTTCACATCCCAAACACGACAGGACTGTTCATCTTCCTCAACCTAACGCCACACAACACCGATTTCCTCCCGGAACGATCCGGGCACAGCGACACGACAACGCAGACCGCGAGGAGTGAGAGGACAGGAAGGAGCAGAGAACCAAGCGAGGTGAGATGAAGGAAAACATGAGCGTCAACATGTGTGCAGAGGCGCTGGGTCTGTGTCCTGTGTGCGTGTGTGTGCTGTGTGTGTGTGGCCGTGTGGCCCAGTGTGTTTGCAGATCTGTGTTTATCAATGGACATTTGAACGTGTGTGTGAATGTGTTTTTGTCTCAGGGGTTGTGTGCGGATCTGTGTGTGTGTGTGTGTGTGTGTGTAAGTGTGTGTTTCTTTGTCTTTGTTGCATTCCAGGTTGTGGTTGCAGAGGTGGTTGCATCACAAGCAGTATTCTAAGGACACACACACACACACACACAGGCACGTTCCTCTAAATAGATTCCGTCAATGTGGTTACTGCGCAAAGGGTATCTTGAGGATATCTTGATGCTATCATATCTCTGGAGGTTATGACACGTGACGCCCCCCCCCCCCCCCCCCCACACAGAGGGACAGGCAGACAGAGAGGGCAAAGGGGGGGTGGGGGGGTGGGGGGTCGTGGGTGGGGTGTGTGGTGGTGGGGGGCGGGGGCGAGGCAGGAACTGCTTGTTCTGTAGCTGTCAGCATGGTACAGGGTTCTCAGTATTGACCGTGCGGCGCTACTGGTGCAGTCTCAGTCTCTGGCTCCGCCGTGTTGCTGTTGCATAACCAAGGCTGCTGGTGCACCCTCCCTCCCTCCCACACGCAGCGCTCAGGACCTGCTCTCTGACGGAGCCAGGGACCCGGACTGCACACACACACACACACAAGGCAAGCACACAACATACACAAATAGGCATACACGCGCATGCATTCGTATACACACGCACACATACGTATGCACACACCACACACAAATAGGCAGGTCGGCGTCACGCACGCCCGCTAACAACACCGACCTCCATCTTGTCTGGCCGTCCCAGCCCAGCGTGGCGTGACCACCGTCCTCGTTCCCATCACACTCTCTCTCTCACAGGCCCAGCAGCAAGGGCCTGAGACACAGCCTCAGTGAGAATCAATAGTTCCCCGGGATATCGACCCTCGTAAATCCCTCGCAAGGCCGTGTGTGTGTGCGGAGGAGCTATTATGGTTATTACTGTTGTGTTTCTGCTGGTGTGGATCTCTCGGGCTCCCCGGGGGGGCATGGCGGCTCCGGCAGGCAGGACGGGGCGCTGGGATTGGATGAATCGAGGGGGAAAATGGCTGATTGTCTGCCGGGAGTGACGAGAGATGAATGATTTCAAACCCTCTCGCGCCGCCCCACACCACACAGTCACTAACCGCCTGCTGAGGCTCACATGGATTAAGTGAGAACACAACCGAAAACACGAATACATCCAAAATCGGGAATTTAAGGAACGTGCCACTTGATGTTTGCTTGTGATTTGATACACGTATAGCAAACATACTGTCGATACAGATATCGATGTGTATTCCCGAATTTGACCAGCATTTAAGACAAATCAACAACGAAACAACAAGAATGTCAACCCCCTAGCGCTGTGTCGAAACAAACATCTGGGGAGGGGGGATATCTTTCCCTGATTGCGTTGTTTTCATTTTGACACTCCGCAATTCCCACCGCAAATCAGCTCTGACTGATCACGTAGAAAGCTGAGGATTAGCGTGAGGCAGCTCCCTGCCCCATCATGTTTACGTAACCGTGGTACGCGCTCGCCCCCACGGACGGAGGTGGAGATATGGGACATGGAGGTGGAGATATGGGACATGGAGGTGGACACCCATGTGTGAGCAGCAGCTCACCCCACTCGACTGCTCCTGTGTGGGGCACAGAGGCGACACCGCCAGGGCCGCCGGCCGGGAGGTTGGTTCCAGTCATGGGGGTGATTGTCTGATGTACGAGGAGGTGGAGATGGAGGGAGAGATAGAGACTGGGGGGTGGGGGGGGGGGTGGGGGGGTAGGAGAGATATGGAGAAAGAGCAAAAGTGATAGAGAGATAGAGAGGGTGGATGAGAGAGAGAGAAATGGAGACAGAGACAGAGACAGAGAGAGACAGAGAGAGAGACAGAGACAGAGACAGAGAGAGAGAGAGAGAGAGAGAGAGAGAGAGAGAGAGAGAGAGAGAGAGAGACAGAGACAGAGAGAGAGAGAGAGAGAGAGAGAGAGAGAGAGAGACAGAGACAGAGACAGAGACAGAGACAGAGACAGAGACAGAGACAGGCAGCTAGAGAGATAGTGGGCAGACAGGCAGGTGGGTGATAGTGTCTCTGACTAGGAGGCGCCCGGCTCCCCTCAGCTCTCCGCTCTGCACAGGTGGAATGCTTCCAGGAGGGAGGGCGAGGAAGAGGACTGGACGGAGCATTTTGTGTGTGTGTGTGTTTGTGTGTACGTGTGGAAACGTGTGTGTGTGTCTTTGTGTGCGGGTTTGTGTTGGTGTGTGTGTTTGTGTAAGTGTTAGTGCGTGTGTGTGTGTTTATGTGTTCTAGTGGAATGTAATGGGTGGCATACTAGTTCATGTGGGAGGGCAGCATGGGGGCGAGAACGATGTGGGTGCTGTGTGTGTGTGTGTGTGTGTGTGTGTGTGTGTGTGTGTGTGTGTGTGTGTGTGTGTGTGTGGGCCTGTGTTTCCGTGTGTTTGCATGTTGAAAGCAGGAATTCTAGCCGTTTCGGCCTGATAGCTGGGATGGGCCCTCAGATCAGTCGTCCTGCCAGAAACATCTCTTCTCTCCCTCTCTTTCCTGCCTGTTTGTGCTGACGAGGTCACATGGGCGCGTGATTTCATTAGCTTAATTCCAGGGGATGAGGAGAGTGTGTATTTTGTGAGCGTGTGAGTGTGTGTACAGCATGAAGCTACCGTCTCTCAGCTCTCAGAGCTGCCGCAGGTCTGCTGCTCCTCCATGATGAGATCAACCGAGACTCTTACATAACTAGCCCCCCCCCCCGTCCCCCGTCCCCTCGTCACCGAACTAGATTTGAATTTGAGATGGTTAATCTCCGAAGGAACCCTGGGATATTGGTCATTCGAAGTGCGAAACAGTCCCCGAGTCCCCGTCTGACTTAGCTAACCTGCATGGGGAGTGTATGTGTGGTGTTGTGTTGGAGATTGGAAAAGATATGGCAGAGGATGTGTATGGATGTTGTGGACGGAATTATGAACGCCACATGAACCTCCATAGCCGTTGATCGCCCGCGTTAGGAACCACATGCGTTTATCTGTTGGATTAAAGTGACACACGAGCTCGTGTTTCTGCCTCGTCTGTCAGTGCTCACACCTCTGGGCTGAGCTGGTGTGGGTGAGCGTTAATGTGCGTGAAAGGGAGAGAGAGAGAGAGAGGGATGAGAGAGGGGTTATTTTTGGAGAAGCGTTGCGGCACTGCGGTGCTGGAGGGAGGCAGGCTAGCAGCTCTGTCTTTCTCCGACCGACGGTAGGATGGATGGAGCTGGCGTTCCAGAACATTCCAGACTGTCACGCACACCGTCGATGTACATGGAGATGGAGGAGGAGAAATCTGCACGGCGGGCTTTGTGTCATCGTGTGTGTGAGTGTGTGTGAGTGTGGTGTGTGAGTGTGTGTGTGTGTGTGAGAGTGTGTGTCCCGTTTGGGGTAGGTGTTAATGGACGAGAGCACTCTGCGCTTGTGAGGAACAGCAGAGGTTGTGGGATAGAAAAACCACTGTGAAGGTGCTCAGATAAAGACAGCCAAAATAGAAAACAGGATGTCGTGCTCTTCTTCTTCTTCGCTTCTCTTTTTTTCTTTCTCTTATTCCTCCCCCCCCCCTCTCTGGCTAACTCTCCTCTCCTTTTCTCTCTCTCTCTCTCTCTCTCTCTCCCTCTCTCTCTCGGGTCTCAGTCTCTCTCTATCTCCTCTCTCTAACCTCTCTCTCTCTCTCCTCCCCCTTCACTCTCATCTCTCTTCTCTCTCTCTATCTCTCTTCTCCTACTCTCCTCTCTCTCTCTCTCTCTCTCTCTCTCTCCCCTCACTCTCTCTCTCTCCTCTCTCCCGTCTCTCTCTCTCCTCTCTCTCTCTCCTCTCCTCGCTGTAGTCCCTCCCTCCTCGTTCTCTCCTCCGTCATCACGTACTGTTTCGGAGCTCCGTCTGGAGAGAATATGATTGTGTCATTCCTTCCTCCCCACCCACAACCCCCCCTCTCCCCCCTCTGCTCGCCTCAGCCAACCACCGTCCATGATGCAGTGTCGTGCGCAGCACAGGTCCATATCATACTACACCGCCCAGATGCTGCACTACATAATGACTACCAACGTTCCACAATAGACCCACTCTTGATCTCTCTCGTACTCGCTTGCTTGCTCACACACACACACACACGCACACACACATACGTGTTACATGCGACCTCTTCTGAGAGCAGGAAGTTAACGAGGGCCGACAGGATGCTGGAGGCCTCGCCGACATCACTCCTCGTCTCCTGCTCTCACAACGCCACAGCTGAAGCTTCGACGACGTAAAAACACAGAATCGCTCGCGAGCGCTTCATTGTGATTCCAAAGGAGAGAGAGACGTCATTCTCTGACGCCGCCTTCTTCCTACGATCCCGTTATCTTCTCAGAACAGTCCTCACGGTCACTCATTGTATGAATTTTTTAAAACGTGGTTGATGTTTCCATTGTGTTACTGGGTGAGGAAATGAGTGAGCAGGGTGGGGAGGGACTTTCATATCTGGTTTGTAATAATTCAATCCACCAACCCTGTCCTCTCCTCTCCCCTCTAGGGTTGCTGTGTCAGAGGGTCTTTGAGGACATCTGCTGCTCCACCTGACCCCACCTACTACGTCTGCTCTCCACCGAGTCCCAGAGGGGCTGGGGGTAACAAGGACACAGTCATCCATCAGGCTCTTATCAGCATTCAGTCTGTTGGCCTGTGGAAGGACTGGCTCTGGAAGTCAAGCGCCCCTTCACCCCCTCCCTCCCTCCCTCCCTCCTTCGAGGGCTGCTTTCGGACCAGAGGAGCCATTCCAAGAGCTTTCCGTCGCCTCTGGAACGTTCTGGAAGGCGTCCCAAATAAAGACCCCCCCTCCTGCCTGCGTTATCAGCTTGCCACCAAGGGGGCCGAGACTTTGCCACATTGGAATAAGAGCAGAGAGAGGGCTGTCTGTAGGTTGTTCTCACACACACACACACACACACACACAGACACAGACACACACACACACACACACACACACACAGACACAGACACACACAGACACACACACACACACACACAGACACACACACACAGACACACAAAGACTGTACCACCGCTTTTGAAACAGGAAGGAAGTGTTCGTGTTCAGCAACCACATAGAAACAAACTCCCTGACTGGTGTGCGTCAGTTTCCCCTGGTCAGATCGAAAGAGGCAGCGTGGGACGAGATGACGTCAGTTTCCTAGAACAGCCGAAGAGCTCTGCGCGAGGCGAACAACAAACAAAGACGCCTCCGAACTCCAAAACGTGCGATTTCTAAACTCTGCGCGTGTCGGTGTCAACGTCTCCTGTGAACACTTGAGATGATTTATTGCTGTTATCATTGAGAACATATCCCTGTGTGTCCCTGCTGCTTGTTGCACAGTTGTGGTGTTGAAAGGCTATCGTACATATCTCCTGATCCTTTCTCTTACAGCGTGTTCCATAAGCGACTGCACCCAAACATCGGGCCGTGTCCCTAAAAGCCACAAAGAACTAACTGTTGAGCTAACCGACCGTTAGCCTGTACAGCTGCACTGTTATCCCAGCTCTCTATCAGCGAGCTGTTATCAGCACACTGGTTCCTGTGTTCCAGGAATACTGCACTAGGGTGTGGAGCTCCAGCCAGTCTCCTCCGTCTGCCTGACGGGCTGCGGGTTCGAGGGCCTGTGAAAGCAACATGGACAGAGCCACTCGTCCCCACGTCCCCTCGAATGGCTGACTGCGAGACGCCCTCATCCGTGCAGAGCCCACCTTCGCCCTCGGTCCCAGACCCAGGTCCAGGTTTGGGCCCGGTCTGAGAGACTCCAGCCACCCCCACCCCCCTTCCCCCCTCCCCCCCGTCTCTCCCTCCAGCGAGCGAATGTCCTGCCTCAGGCGCCAGACCGTCACCATCCCCATGGATACCGTCAAGATCATCCAATCGGAGAAGTTCCCCCGGGAGTGCCCTGTGCCCGTCACGCAGCCTCGATACGTCCCTCCCCCCAGGGTGGCCTGGGATGGAGGGGGCGAGGGCGAGATCATCGTCAACCAGGCGTGCAGTGACATGGCCCTGGAGGTGACCGGGACCACCATGGCCGTCCCCCCCCAGGCCCATGATGTCCCCCCAGGCGCCGGTGGCCCACCGGGAGCAGAGCTTCCTGGCCCAGCGCAAGGCCAGCGCCACCACGGACATCTGCTACCACCAGTTCCACTACAAGATGGAGGACGTGATCGTCAACCAGTACGTGCTGCGCTCCAACTCCACCTCGTCCTCCGCCTCGTCCTCCTCGTCCTCGGGCTCCGTCATGCCCTGCGAGCCCCTGGACTGCCCCACCTGCGGCCACGCCTACAACTTTGCGGGCAAGCGTCCGCGCATCCTGTCCTGCCTGCACTCGGTGTGCGAGGAGTGCTTGCAGATCCTCTACGAGTCCTGCCCCAAGTACAAGTTCATCTCTTGCCCCACCTGCCGCCGGGAGACCGTGCTGTTCACCGACTACGGCTTGGCGGCCCTTGCCATCAACACCAGCATCCTGAGCCGCCTGCCGTCCGACCCCAACGGCCCGGTGCAGTGGGGCGGGGAGGCCGACCGCAGCTGCTACCAGACGGTGCGCCAGTACTGCCAGTCGGCCTGCACCTGCCAGATCGCCAACCCCCTGTCCTCTTGTGGCATCATGTAGGGGGCAGCCGGGAGTCCTCCTGGCAAGGCTGAGCCCCTCCCCCCCCCTCCTCTCTCTCCTCAACCCCCCTGCCCTCTCCAGTCCCCCCCCCCTCCCTCTCTCTCTCTCTCTCTCACGTACATACAAACCCCACCCACCACAGATGTATCTATATATTTAATAGCACAGGTGGAAGCTGTCTGGGACTAAAATGGAATCGTGAAGTGACACTTGCTGATGAAACAGAGAGATAAAGCAAATAAATGTATTTTATGTATGGACTGAATCCTGGACTGAATCCTGGACTGAATCCTGGACTGAATCCTGGACTGAATCCTGGACTGAATCCCTTTCACCCTCTGTTGTTGGGATGTGTTTGTCGTTGACATCTCTTTACATGGGAATGCCCAGGGAGGCTCCTCCCCCTCAACCTAGGCTCCTCCCCCTCAACCTAGGTGAATAAAAACAATAAACAAGTTGAAAAAACAACAAACCCAACCAGCTCTTGTTTGGTGTACTGGGTATTCTCGATATTCACTTCTCTGGGGCAGTCCAGATACAGGAAGCCGGCTGTCTTGGTGGGTGAAGTGCTACTGTTAAGAGTTAGGTCAGTGAAGGGTGTGACTCAGTGGTTAGAGCATTTTGCTGCAGATCAGGTGCTCACAGGTTCAAATCCCCCCAGGCGGTTCGTTGTTGACTGAATACAGTATCATTGTTAGGCATAAGCAGGGTCAGAATGAGGGAATGGATGAGTGTTAAGAAGACTAAAGAAGAGGTCTAGAGCGGATGAGGTATGTTGTTTTCTGGCTTTATTATATCTTCCAGTCAGAGCTTTTGCATTAGAGGTTGATTGACTTAAGTATACCATGTACAAGGGTTAGCCCAGCACAGCTTACAGCATTTACAGTTACATTCACAGAAGCAGCGATGCAAAAGGATACAAAACATGTTACACATTTATCGGGAGTATAAATAATTTGGATACAAATGGAGCAGACAATAAATAAACAAATACTTCAGATGTTAACAGGAGCTACATGGAGTGGAGGGGTCGGCCAGGTGAAGAGCGGGTTTGTGTTGGTCAGCTGTGAGGTCCTGGAACAGTCCGGTCCATGAACACCGGGGCCGTTTTGCTTCTTTTAAACAGGTCGCCCACCCATTTTTTGACGGATGGATGCGTCTGTGCGCTTTGTAAACAGAAAGGATGAAGCATGAGAAACACTGGAGATGGTTTGGGTGAGGCGTTTCAGAATCTGGGACTAATGTGTGTTATTGTACACACGGGATACGCCATTTTGGCTGATTCTGGGTGAATATGCCCATGAGTGGATGCGCTGGCCAAATGTGCTCTCTCATTGACGCTTCCAAGCACACAGTGCATTAGATATGGCCCAGTGCACCTGCAACATAACTGGCTGCCATGTTGTTACAGCCAACACTGTCCTGATATAGCGGCACTGTGCGGCAGTCCAACTGACTGTTAACAATGTATTCGTTTCTCCTCTAGGGGTCGCTGTTTTTCAAATCTCAACACGTTTAAAAAAAAAAAGAATTACCTGTTTTTCTCTTTTGAGAATGAATGTTTAAATCCTTCTCTTTTCAACGAGCTTATCTTCAGTTTCCAAGACTTGTCCTTCGTCGCTGTGTCTCTCTTTGTTTTCTGCGGATACAAATGTTGGTCAGCATATTTAGACAGATGTGCCTTATAAGCAACAAAAGCGAAGTATAGGCCTTATCAAATGGTACGTCTTCAAACAGACCAAAATAGCCAGTTGTAAAGAGTGGGATACGGTAGGGTTGTACTGTCGGCATATCAGATGAATAGGAGGCCTTTACCAATAATCTTACCTGCGTTTCATCGTCCTCTTCCAGCAAAACGTCGCTGTTCAGACACTGCCTCCTAGTGTCCTTATTTAGCGTCCCTGCAGAAGACAAAGTTTACAAACGTCGGTCCTTATTTGAATTTCCACCCACGTACACAGAAGGTCAATGAAACTAACAACATACACACACACATAACTTGGAGGATTAACTAACGTACTTTTATTAGGCCTACTTACTTTGCCGCTGTTGAGATAAGAAATGCGTGTCCGACATTGACCTTCGACGAAAGTCACCTTGTCCGTCATCATTTTGACAAGGTGGGAGCCTGGAAATGTCGTTGGTTTTATGTTTTGGACTCTGCTCGTTCTTTTCAATTACTTTACATTCATGTCGGTGGGTTTCGGTGATCTGAGTCATAAAATAGAAAGGTGTTACGAACAGTACGCCTCCACATGACGAAACTACTTAATTAACTTGGCTGAAGTTACTAATTCCTTTCCCACAACGTCGTCATTTTACCTGACTCATGACTTGTTGCGCTCGGACAGAATCCATTTCCATCTGCAGCCTTTGGTTTTGCAACCGTAGTTTGGCCATTTCCTCCAACACCCGACACAATTGCTCCAAATAGCCTAAGCCAGGACTAAGACCCATCCTGATTTCTTCCTGGATAAAACAAAAAATAACGTGTTTAATGAACAGAACTTTAAACTTTTATTACAAATAGCCTCATCAAATCATGTGATTCATAAGCCTATATAGCCTACACATTATTTGCCAATAATGTATAATTGCAATAACACCTTAGTTGAACAAACATAATTCTAACAAATACTTGATAATACACACGTTTTGCAAGGAATAGACCAGTGTATGAATGTTAAAACCAAATATTAATTTGGACTTTGAACCTCTAAAGATAACTTAAACTAAAAGCAGGAAATAAGAACGAAAGTTGGCTCTTAATGACATTGGAATTTGCCTGATTCATTCAACACATCACCTAGCTTGTGTTGCAATCACATACTGTGGTTGAATCAATCATCGCAGAGGCACAGATGAATACAGAATGAGGAATATTTCTGTATAGAATAGGAATGTGTTTACCAACCATTACAGGAAATAAAGGGTATTATTTACTCTCAGGAAAATACAGTATCATCTCTACCATCTGCCACAGAAGGCATGGCTGTCAGGGGTCACCAGAAGCACCACACACCCACGCTCCTCACATGCATGTGGTTCAACTAGACCGACTGGTTCATAGTACAGCTCCAACACAGACCGACCGTTTTGCAACATGACATACCACATACAGTCTAATTAAAAGCATGTCTGGAACTGTCTGCAACTGTCTATAACTGTTTGCGTGTTGAATGTGTGTGTATCAGATACGATTGACATGAAAAACACATGATGGCCTATGTACTAGACCCGATCAGATCGTTTTCAGTGAAAGACTAAACAATGATCAGTGAGCGTCAAGAACAGCAGGCAGGACCAGGGGCTCACCTCAGTCTGAACAGGCAGCCTGTCCTGATAGAGCGACTGGGGTCGTCTGTGTCTCTCCCAGGCCGGCTGTCTCCCCACCGCTGGTCCCAACTTCCTCCCAGGACCCAGACTCCCTGACCTTTGACCTGTCCTGAGAACCTGGGAGCTCTGTGTGCTTAGGGAAGCCGCGTCACACCGTGTCCGTGGCGCCCGGTCTCCGGGCAACGGCGAGTTCTTCTGTCTGCTTAGCTTCCTGTCCGTGTCTGTCCTCTGCAGGGTCTGCTCCAGCTTGAGGTGCATGGCCATGGCATGTTCCGGAGAACCCAGGGGAGCCTGTGCTTCAGCGAGACCGAGTGACAGGGAGGAAGAGGAGGACGAGGACAGGGGGGGGTCAGGTGACCTGGGAGGGGAGGGGGAGGATAGGGGGGGGTCAGGTGACCTGGGAGGGGAGGGGGAGGACAGGGGGAGGTCGGGTGACCTGGGAGGGGAGGGGGAGGACAGGGGGAGGTCAGGTGACCTGGGAGGGGAGGGGGAGGACAGGGGGAGGTGGGGTGACCTGGGAGGGGTGGGGGAGGATAGGGGGGGGTCAGGTGACCTGGGAGGGGAGGGGGGAGGGGAGGGGGAGGTCGGGTGACCTGGGAGGGGAGGGGGAGGACAGGGGGAGGTCAGGTGACCTGGGAGGGGAGGGGGAGGATAGGGGGGGGTCAGGTGACCTGGGAGGGGAGGGGGAGGGGAGGGGGAGGTCGGGTGACCTGGGAGGGGAGGGGGAGGACAGGGGGAGGTCAGGTGACCTGGGAGGGGAGGGGGAGGAGGAGAGCACCTCCTCTCCTCTTCCAGCGCCCGCCAGGTCTGCGTTTGTATCCGTGGTCGTCCCAGGGTAGTGTGGGGAGAGCAGGGGGCTCACAGGGCTGGCCATCTCCATCCCAGAGTCCCTGGAGTCAGACCTGAGAGGAGTGCTGGGGTGAGGCTTAGACAGCGGCTCGCTCTCCGACAGCGTGAAGGAAGCCCCGGAGTCCGTATCTGGCCACTTCCCCGTCCAGTCTGTGAAGACTCGCTCTGACACCCAGGTCTCCAGAAGGTTCCCGAAACTGCTGTATAGATTCATCTCCAATAGCTTTGGCCTTCTCCTCCCCTATGTCAAAAAGTTCTCTTTTTCCCTCCTTCTTCTTCTGCTTCACTCCTTCCTCAGTCGTGTTTACTCCTCGAGTTACGTGAAGAAGACACACAGCAGCACAGGAACAGTTGCTACTGGTTCAAGAAACTGCCTCACTAGTGAAGTGACACAGGTGAGTCTGTGATGGTGTATTTGAAATATTCTGTCAGTCCGCCTACATTCTCTTGTCACGCCTCCCTATAAATCTAGCTGTCAGAGAGCTACTGGTTGAAGCAGGCTGTTTCCTGTTGAAACTGACTCATCGGAACACCTCTTGACCCCCAGCCCTATACAACAAACATGATGAAACTCAGGTATGAGTCCGGCAAGCTGTTACATGGCTCAACCGAAACGAAATCAGTCTTTACATTACTTACAATGGTGCTTCACAAACCCCGCTTAAAACATCAACATTGTATTTTAGGATTACAGTTGTTTTTGTCCACAACAACGCCCTGGTCATGAACGTGGCTGAGCGATCACCTCTTGTGATGACAGGAAACAGGGAAGATGATTGAGAGGTGAGAAGGTAGACCAAACCTAGACATACCGACAGCCCTTGTGTCTGTGTCTTCTCAAGCACAAAGCTCTGTCTAAAGACGACATGTGTGAGATGACACAGAATTCCGGTGTGCTGATAACAATCTACATTCCTGATGGCAGGTGAATGGTGATAGTATGTCTCACTCAGTCATAAGCAGACCCATAGGTGATGACGTTTACATTCCAACAGTCACTTACAATGCTCTGTAATTTGGAGTTCGTTATCATGTGTACCCGCAGTAACATAATGTCTGCACATAGACAAGAAGTTGTCTGACAAATATGTAGCTGTCACGTATTGATATTGTTATTGATAAGTCCATGGATGCATGCTTTACGGTGCAGGGACGTCAGCAGAATATTGTAGGTTGCGCACTACATTCCGCGATGTATCGTAATAGCAACTAGGTTGACAGCTTGTTGACGAATGGTGGATGATTATTTTTGTAGTGCGGAATAGTTGCCACGCTCGAGGACTTTCACTAGATGTCAGTGTAGGCAACAACTTGTAAAAACGTTAGTGCAGTAAGTTTATTACCAGTCGCTTCATAATAATAAAAAGTAAATAAATAAGTAATAATAATAATAGCAATCCTACTACAGCATACTACTGCCACTGTTAATAATAATTATATAGGCTATTTTTTTATTTAGTTGAGGGCGTATTTATCCTATTTAAAAACATGGACAGAAATGTTAGGTTAGCCTACTTTAAGAAGCTTAACAACGAAGAAAAACTTTATGCTAGACATTAAATGTAAATACTTCTATCATATTTCAGTCAATTTGAATGTGAGTGTTTTTTTGTTGTTGTTTTTTTACTGCGAGGCTACAAAATAATTTAGTAATGAACTGTTTGTGACGACCCAGCTGACCCCATTTTACCTCATAATGGCCCCACGGTGACGAAATAATAGAACCTTGACCTTAGTCTGAACGATGACATTTATCTCGTCTCAGACCCAACCTCTAGCAACCACCTGCAAACACAACTGCACTGTCTCTTGGTTTGCACTTGTGTCCAGCGTCGGTGGAGTTTAGCGTCCAGGCAATATGGAAGAATTTCCCCCTAAATTTAGCAAGGTTCTGGTGACACCTGATCCACAGTACATCCCGGGGTAGGTAAAACGTAGCCATACATTTACCATACAAAATAAACACATAATGCACACATAAGGTTTAGACGTTTTCAAAACATACATAACCTTATTTCCTCATGTTGTGTTGATAGTTCAAATGTGCCTATACTCTGCGCGCAATCAGTATACAATTCAATGCTGGTGGACTATTAATTTGTTTACTATAACTTAAGTGGCATAATGAAAACGGTATCTGAAGCAAAGCGAGCTCACAAAAACGCCGTGTTCAACAACAAGCAGTCAGTGCGGTGAGGTCGAAAGTATTTAGTGACAGTGATCACCAATGGCAACCGTTCCTGGGGAAAGAAAGCAATCATAAAGCGTTGATGAAACATTGCGACCGTTCAACGTCTTTGCGCCTTATGGCTTGATTCAGTAGCCTCTGTTACACGTCCAACTGCATCGTTGGTTACGTGTCCCTCAGGTATGCAGGTTACTGTCCCCAGCTTAAGTACAATTTGGGGAAGACCTATGGCCAGCTGACCGCCAAGCTGCTGACGTCTCCGGAGGTTGCGCGCTCTCGGCGCCTGGTCCTCCATTCGGGCCGCTTCCCGTCCACGGAGACAGACACGGGTCCACGCGACGAGATCTGGAGGACTCAAAATGGAGAACGCAGGAACCTGGAAAGGATGATTCCGGGATACACCGGTGCGATTAATCCCCACGCACGCACTCACTCACGCACGCACTCACGCACGTACAATATGTTTCAAGGTGAACACCGGTTTTGAAGTGGCCTTTTTTGTGGTATTTAAAAAAAATACAGGCTTTGTACCAAAAAGCCAGAACTACTTCTCCCGTACGTACGCGGAGACGTGTAGAGAGGCACTGACAGAGTTCGACAGAGACCAGCATAGGAGGGCTCGTCTGCAGTCAGCCAAGCCACTTCTTGTCAACAACACCTCTACCTCTGCGTACAATGTAAGCCCACACACACACACACACACACACACTACACACACACACACACACACACACACACACACACACACACACACACACACACACACACACACACACACACACACACACACACACACACACAAAGATCATGGTTATCCCTGATTAATATTGCAAGGTGAAGATTCAATGTCGGCTGTGTGTAATGTATCCATCACACTTAACTGGGGCAGACGTACTAGGCCAGAGGAGCACTAACAACCAGAGCCACCTCCCGTTTACACCAATTACAGCCTTTGCTGGTTCACAATCATTATCCCAGCACAGGTGTACTGTAACAGGAGGGTAATTACTGTCAGCAGCTTGGCTTTATTGAATCAAAACCGTCCTTGTCTTTGATTGTCTCCCCAGAAACAGCATAGCCTCACTGGGCAACCAAAAACGATGTGATACTATATACGTGTGTGTGTGTGTGTTGTGTGTATGTCAGAAACTAGAAACCCCTTTAACAGCCATCTCGAAGGAGCCAGCCCCCTACAGGGAAGACTGCTGGACGCCCAAGGGGTCACCCTACTTCATGGATGACAGCAGCCCACACAAGTACTTCATCTCCGGTACAGAACGTCATCCTCATTAGGCTGTACTGTCTAGAACGTCCATACGTCCAGCCAGCCGTTCTGCATGGGCCTCAGGGTGACCGTTAAAGCCTCTTATGTCCTGTGTGCAGGCTTCACAGGGTATGTGCCCAAGTCCCGCTTCCTGATTGGGTCAGGATACCCTATCACAACAAACAAGGCTCTCATCCAGTTTGGGAAGGAAATGAAGAGTGATGTCACGCCCGTGCGCTTGCGAGGGGAGGAGCCCGGGAGCCTCCCGTCTCTGCCCACGGTGTACTCCTCCAAGCACGGCCTGCTGCCCTCCTACACCGGCCACGTTCCTGGTGGGTCCCAGCAGACACGACCACGAAACACTGACACGACCACAGAACACTGACATGACCACAGAACACTGAGATGACCATAAAATACTGAGATGACCACAAAATACTGACATGACCACAAAACACTGACACGACCACAGAACACTGACACGACCACAGAACACTGACACGACCACAGAACACTGACACGACCACAGAACACTGACACGACCACAGAACACTGACACGACCACAGAACACTGACATGACCACAAAATACTGAGATGACCACAAAACACTGACATGACCACAAAACACTGACATGACCACGAAACACTGACATGACCACACAATACTGAGATGATCACAGATGATTTCTGCACAGTACAGGGCTTCAGGACTTAACTGGACTCTCTGTTCTGAGATTAGCATCAGTTAAGTTTCTGTGTCAGTCTGGAAGGTAAGTGTGGTCCTTTTGTCCACAGGGTACAAGTTCAGGTATGGGCAAACCTTTGGACAGCTTACCCACAACACACTGGGCATCAGGGGCTCTTAGAGGAAGATGGAGGCCTGGTGATGGGAGTCCACAGCCATGAAATGGATCAATAAAAGGATATACAGAGGATGAAAGTGTTAGTCCTACTCAGGAAATGTACAGGTCTTGTATTTTTGGAATGGTTCTCAAGCCAGTTAGATGCCACTGCATCGGGTCAAACTGTATTCAGCAAGTGAAGGAACATGTGGGGTGAAATTGACCATACAACATGACTACAAATGAAACCGTTCTTCAAGTTAGTCTTTATTTGCAAATGTTGATTGTCAAGAAGCACCTAGTATATTAGAAGGACCTCATTCAAAGGTTGTGGGTGAAGGATATTAACGTGGGGGCTGATTAACTCACAAACGTCACATTATTACAGATACTGTCCGACTAACTCTTTACCCTCAGACAACTGGAGAGACACACTTTGCTGGTTGTCTATTCTTTAGCTCCAAATCAACCTAGAAGAGTACATTTTCATGTACTTTTTGTGCAAAGTAGCTCCAATCGAAGCACTATTCATCTAACCATTCCACAAATCTACATGTACATACAGTAACCTAAATATGTACAAAACGTTTCTGTCATACAAAAACACCATTGGGGTAGGGTGGCGACGAAGATATAACCACACAACACAGAAGTAAAGTAGCACCTCGTTTTACCAGCGTTTTATCTTCACATGCACACGAAAAAAGAAAAAAAAAGAACCATGCAACGAGTAATTGGATTTGTCTGGGTGTTCTCTAAGGCAGCATCCTAACATAGGATCAACCACTATGGTAGGCTTGTACATTTACATTTACATTTAGTCATTTAGCAGACGCTCTTATCCAGAGCGACTTACAGTAAGTACAGGGACATTCCCCCCGAGGCAAGTAGGGTGAAGTGCCTTGCCCAATGGACACAACATCATTTGACTCGGCCGGGAATCGAACTGGCGACCTTCAGATTACTAGCCCGACTCCCTCACCGCTCAGCCACCTGACTCCCCAGGAGAGGCTTGTGCATGGCGTGTTTGGCTTTAGGAAATACATCCTGCCTGTGGAGCCGTCATTCCCTGCGGACCAGGAGCAGACCTGGAGGTTGCTGGGGCAGGAGGGTGTCTGTGAATGCACAGACACCCTCCTGCCCCAGCAACCTCCAGGAGCAGACCTGGAGGTTGCTGGGGCAGGAGGGTGTCTGTGAATGCACAGACACTCACAGACAATCAATCCGTCAAACTTTAGTCATCTAGCAGTTTGATGGATTGATTGTCTTTGGTGTGTACTCAAACGAAGACAAGAGGACACTGCATGCATCTCTGGACAAGGATCGGGGGGATTTCTGAAGGGCATAGGTCTCTCTCAGTTGTCTAAGGCAAGTCCATGACATCAGTATATTCTCAGCAGAATCTCACAGGATGATTTCAAGGTGCACAGGGAGTATCTTTCAGAAACCTGAAGTCCCAAGTCCCATCACATGATAGACTACGTTATAGAAACGTAAGCACTTCCAAAGACAGGAATCGTAGGGATGTGGTTAGTCCACAAGGTGTTAATGCGTACAGTACAAAAGATCGAGCAAACACCATCAGCCATGCTCAAAACACTAGTATCATCAGGTCTCACTCGCTTCCTGTTTGTTCAAAACAATAGGTGTTTCCTGTGATGACATCACAACACGCCATGCTGTGTTCTAGATTTTTGGTAAGAGTGTGTGGCTCTTTGTTTTTCTTGGAAGGCTCAGTGTGATCCTAGTGAGGCTGTGTCTATGTGAGAGGATGGCCCTGGAGGATGGTGTGAGGCCCTGGTCCTAGCCCTGGTCCTAGTCCTGGTTGTCCTAGGCCCTGGTCCTTAGTCCTGGCCTTGGTCCTTGCCCTGGTCCTAGCCCTGGTCCAGGACGTTTCCCCGTCCAAACTGACTGGGCCAGCAGGCCCAGCTGAGACCTGTCCAGCTGCAGCCAGTGAGAAGGTCGCCTGCAAGGTCAAAAGAACAGGTGAGCACCTCGTCATGGGAACAGAACACCCACACCCAGGTGCTGCTCAGAGTCTTACCTTCTAGCGGGAGTCCCGCTGGAGCTTGGAGACGCGTTCTGTGTCCTGGTGGAGGAGTCCACCCTCGATCCAAACAGCTTGGCCCACCTCAGCCCACCCTCAGGCAGACTCTCACCCGCAGGGTCAGCCCTGGCCCTGGAGGTCTCCCTCTCTCCCTCACCCCTCCTTCGAAGCAGCTTCTCCTCCTCTCCTCTCTTCCCCACTCCACCCTGCGCCCCAGAAGGGTCGTTCACGTTGTTCCGACTGCAGTCCTCCCCCTCCACCACCCCCTCCACGTGAGCAGGCTGTCTCTGCCACCACCCCGGGCTGGGGGCCAACCACAGGCCCCTTTCGGACTCATCCAGAGGCCTCTCTCTTCTCTCCTGCTGGTCGACCTCTCTCCTCCCCCCCTGGGACCAACCGTGGAGGGGTGGTCCGGGCCGGGTGGGCTCCCGTTCGGCCAGGTTGCCGTCTCTGGGTCCCTGGCCGGAGGCGGGGGCCACTTCCTGGATGTCGGCTCTCAGGAGAGGCCAGCTGGACAGGAGGAAGGCGGAGCATGGAGGAGGAGGGAGACCCTGCTCCTCGCAGCACAGCTGTCCGTTCTGCTGGAGGCGGGGTTCCAGAAGGAGGTTGAGGTCGAAGGGCAGCATGGAGAGGGGTTGCACCAGGAGGAGAAGTTCCTGGAAGAGGGGCCGGCAGTGCCCCTGAGGACATGGGTAGGAAACCCCAGGGATGGTAGTGAGACATGACCAACTCTGGGGAGAGAGAGAGGGGGGGGGGGGGGGGGTGAGGAGGAGCAAGGCAGGTAAGTTACTTTTCTCATCAAGATTAATCATATTTGTGAGAATAACGGAATTGGATCGTGTACCTTTTTGGCTGTGGAGGTGACTCAGCCAGAATTCTAAGGACCTCAAGCTGAAAGTGACAAAAATGTGTCATCACCCATTCCAAAGTAATTGTAGTTTCCTTAAAGCTGCAGTAGGTGATTTTAAATAAATTACAACACATGAAACAATGTCTCAAATTCTTGTCTAAACTTGCACGCTTTCAGTTTTTCTCTAATTGACCTATTGTACCTTTAAACCAGACTTCTCAGATACATAGAAAAGGGCTTACTTGAGCAGGCCCATGATAAAGGCCCTGAGTCTCATGCAGTGGCTGGTGAGGAGGGGGCACTGTTGGACCTTGGTGACCAGGCTGTGGAGCACACGGGTGCATGGGCCTGAAACAGGAAGGGGGCGTCAGGGTTACCACGAAAGGACTACAACTCCCAGGTACACAGCGGCTGTCAGCCAATCACAACTTGAGAACTACAGAACCACCGGCAGCACAAGACACAAACGTCCACCTAAATCAACCTTGGTTACTCTAAGGTTTGCTGTGTCCGTGTCGACAATTTCTGTGAATGTTTGATTTCGCTTTGGGGAAGGATAAAGTGTTTTTTTAATGTACGATGAAACTGAAATGATCACCATAGCTACCTGCTTGTGTGAAAGCCTCCACCATGCTCCAGGAGTGGTTGGGGAGCTGGCCGATGATCAGGTCCAGTTTATGATCCCGAAGGCCATCCAGGAGAATGTTCTGGATGGTGGGACACAGATGTTCCAGAACCAGACCTCCGATGGTGGAACTCCTGGAGCTGTTGCCTAGTCTCATCTGGAGAGAGAAGAAGAAGAAGCCATGATGTTCCCATGACAACTCCAGAACCAGCATGTTACCACAGTAAACATCCCCAGTCATGAGAAAATAAATATTATGATTTCACGATTCTCTATGATTATTCATTGATCGCTAAGCATCTTTATGTAATCTGAGTGATCAAAGAGTTGCATTCCACCACTGCTCGGAGACGAGAGCCTCTGTGAGTGACTCAAGTTGTTGTTCATTCAGAATCTACCTTTTCCTCATGGTCTCGACTGGTGCCAAAATGAGCCATGATCAAATCCACTGCCAGGCTCACCGCTTTCAGCAGACCTGGGAAGACGAGAAGGAAATCAAAAGCAGGGTGTCATCAGGTTGGTTTTCTTCACGCTCACATCTATGACTAAATCCCCTGTGAGACAGGATCAGAAAAAAAAAGAGCACTCGTAGTGTTCAAAGGGAGACTTAGGGGATATATGGGACTGATCTGACATGTGTTCATGATTAATTAGAACGTTATGTAAATGATGAAAGGAGCTTTGAAATGCTGAGTTGTCCGTGGCGTGCAATGGAGAATTATATCTATCACTGTCTATGACTCTGAATACTGTCTGCCATCTCTTTTCTCTCTCTCTCTCTCTCTCTCTCTCTCTCTCTCTCTCTCTCTCTCTCTCTCTCTCTCTCTCTCTCTCTCTCTCTCTCTCTCTCTCTCTCTCTCCTCTCTCTCTCTCTCTCTCTCTCTCTCCTCTCTCTCTCTCTCTCTCCTCTCTCTCTCTCTCTCTCTCTCTCTCTCTCTCCCTCTCTCTCTCTCTCTCTCTCTCTCTCCCTCTCTCCCCCTCTCTCCCCCTCTCCTCTCTCTCCTCTCTCTCTCTCTCTCTCTCTCTCTCTCTCTCTCTCTCTCTCTCTTTCTCTCCCTCTCCCTCTCTCTCTCTTCCTTTCTCTCTCCCCCCCTCCCTTCCCTTCCCTTCCCTCTACCTCCTTGTTACTCTGACTCTCTAAAATGTCAGGGTGTATTCCTCATGCATATTGAATGTGCCTACAGTGCTGTAACCAGCTAAACGGACGCCACCTTCCCTGCGCATGCTTCCCCACGAAGATGAAATGAACTATTTATATCTCTATATTTTTTTTTATCCATCACAGTGATTCGTAACGCTGAAAACAACATGTGTCATGTGTGCCGTATCACACATGAACAGCGAAGTAGTGTGAAGTAGTGTGTGTTTGTGTGTGTTTGTGTGTGTGTGTGTCCCTGCAACACGCCGATACACACTCTCACTGGAGCTCCGAGGCTCGCTCACATAGGCTACGGAGCGGATGCCTCAGCCAATCCCGTGCAGGGAGAGATATAAATAGGTCATGTTTGAAGAGAAAGCCCCTTCAGGGTTTTTGAAGGCACTGCTACAGCCAGCTCTATCTGCTTTTCTCTCTCTCTCTCTCTCTCTCTCTCTCTCTCTCTCTCTCTCTCTCTCTCTGTCTCTCTCTGTCTCTCTCTCTCTCTCTCTCTCTCTCTCTCTCTCTCTCTCTCTCTCTCTCTCTCTCTCTCTCTCTCTCCACCAAGGCACAGCACAGGAATCCTAATGGCTGTTGTTGGGAAGACTAATTGCATCGTCCATCTTGGATCGTTTAGAATGGTTTTCAGCCAACGACACTCCATCTTCAGCTGCCCTACCTACCATACCCTCCCCCCTCACCTCCCCCCCTCACCTCTCCTCCCCCCTCACCTCCCCCATCACCTCCCCCTCACCTCTCCTCTGCAGATGACTGATGGACAGGGATTCGTACGAGGTCTCCGGCGACAGGCTGAACTCCACGGGCGGACGCTCGCTCATGGTGAAGGAGTCTCCAGTCCGGCCTGTGTCCTGACCTCCAGGACAGGCCGGCTCCAGGCGAGGCAGCCCAGAGCCGGCCCTGGAGGGTGAGGCCGTGGCCAGGCTGTGGAAAGAGGAAGTTGGGTCTGTGGGAGCTGGAGGTGGGGAGGGAGCAGCTGGGAGGCGAGAGGAGGACACGGGCGGGCCGGTGTGAGTCCGGACGGGAGAGAGGTGGACGAGGTTGTAGCAGATGTGAGCATTGCCTGGGCTGGGCTGGGTTTGCAGAGGGATGTTAAAGATCTTGTCTGGGTTGGGGTGGTGGGGTTGGACAGGAATGTTCAAGATCTTGGCTGGGTTGGGGCTGGGGGTACGACAGGGACGTTCAGGATCTTGTTTGGGCTGGGCTGGGTCAGGTTTAGGAGAGTGTTGGACGACTGGATGTTACTAAGATAAGGGCGGGCTGGGATCGAGCCAGTGTGAGTCTGGGCGGTTTGAGCGTACGAGGGGCTGGTGTGGGTCACACCTGAGGGGCTGGGGTTGGTGTGCTGTCTGGTTGGACTGGTGTGGCCCAGGCCTGTGCGGCCAGGAGCCCAGCTGGTTCTGGAGAGGAGACGATCTGGGCTGGGCGTGCAGGTGGAGCAGGTGTCAGAGCTGGACAGGGCCTCCAGGAGGATGGGGCCGAGGCTGCCCAGGGGAGAGGGCCTCAGGTGGGTCAGCAGGCGGTTGCCCTTGCCCTTGGAGCCAGGCTGGGCGCCGGCGGGCTGGTCGTCGCCAGGTTTGGCGTGCTTGTGGCTGATGTAGTGGTCCAGCAGGGAGCCCAGGGGCTGGAGGGTCCCTGGGGGGGTGAGCAGTACGAAGGGCTGGACGGGCAGAGAGGTGGGCCTCTGGGCCTTACTGTAGCGCACCACAGGGGAGGCCCTGGAACACGCCCCTGAGCGGGGGGAGAGGGAGGGAGGGAGGGAGGGAGAAGAAGGGGGGAGGGAGGGGGAGTATAATCAAGAGTTTAGTTTCAGCCTGAGACAGCAACAACCCTCGCTGGTGTGATAATCGGTTAATTAAATAAGTCAATGTTTTTCCAGCTTGTCTTACCCTCCAGCTGGGCTTCATCCTCGCATTCTCCCTGGCCCAGTTCCAGCAGAACAGATGGGTGGGTGGTCCCAGTGCTGGTTCCTTGGCTGGGGCTCCGGCTGGGAGGGAGAGCTGCTTGGCTGGGGCCCAGGAGAACTGCCTCCTGGATGGGGCACAGGTCCTTGGAGGCCTGGGAGTGGCTGGAGCACAGGCTCCAAGCGTGGATCATCTCGGCGAAGGAGGCCACGTGCCCCGCGTCCCAGCCTCCACACAGGGGTCGGTCGAAGTCGTCGCCGTTCGGGACCGGTGTGGACTTCCTTCTCTCCTTCTGTGGCTCCTTCTCCTGCCGGGCACGAGGAACACGAACCATCTGCGGTGAGTTCACAATCAGATCAGATACAGTTCTCATCGAGATAAAGAATGGGATTTTCGAATCATGCTCAACGGTAGAAAACCCCCAAAGGAATCATGTTCTTAAAATGGAGAAGAATGAGTCGAAACCCACCGGAATCAGATCCGTCAGTGACTCAGGCCGGACTTGTGGCCCCCCCGGCGCCTGCGTTCCCTGGGTCTTGCTGAAGAGGAAGTACTCGTCCGGCCGCCCGGGGCTGGCTCTGCTCGGGGTCTCCCCTGGAGAGCAGCTGGCTCGGCTGGACCAGGCCGGGCTGGGGGAGGACTGGGACGACAGGTCGCAGGTCACCAGCTTGTAGTATTTCTGGGTGGGCCCCGTGGACAGGCCAGCCTGGGTCTGGAGACTGGGCGGAGAGGTCGGAGACCTCCAGGGAGGACAGGCCCTGGGGCTGGGGGGCCCGGGGGGACTGGGGGCCCGGGGGCCCGGGGGGACTGGGGGACCTGGTGGAACAGGTTACAGTTGGAGTCCAGCGCCTGTGGAGACCAGCCGGGGGCCGAGGGCACCACGTCCTGGGGAGAGAAGCTGGTCTCGTCCCCCTGGCTGGGGCTGTAGTGAGCCCCAGCCAGGGGGAAGGGCTCCAGGTTGAGGACGATGGAGCCCTCTGCTGGTGTGGAGGTGCGGCGCGGCGCCGGGCTGCACGGGTGCTGCGAAGGGTCCGGGTTGCTGCTCCTGTTGTAGATGGCGCTGAAGTTGACGAGGACGCCGTCGGAGCTGTCGCAGGAGGAGTCGCTGGCGTCCTCCGGACGTCCGTCGGAGAAGGTTCCGGGGAAGCTGGACGTCTGGTCGCAGCTGAGGCGGCAGGCTGCGTCGTCGTACCGCAGCGCGTTGTCTTCGCCGCTCTCGTCTCCGCCGCTCTCGTCTCCGCCCCGGACACAGCCTCTGCCCTTCGCACTCACAGTCCATCGACATGGCATCGGCTCCGCTGTCGTGCCGCGGCGGGCACGGCGCCCCCTCGTGGTCACACCCCGTACTACGGGCGCTGTTCGGTCGGTCACCGGACTGAGCCGGTTCTGAGGTGGGCCTTGCCGCAGTTGCTCGAGGCCCAGTTAGAGTTCCCGTGCAGCACGAAGGAAGAGTCCTCCCGGTACCGGTGCAGGTTGTCTCCGTCGCTGTCTTCATCCTCCTCGTCCACCTCCGCGCTGGGCAGGAAGGAGTTCCTCGACTTCCTCAGGCAGCCGGCGGAGGGCGGAGCCTCGTCCGGCGAGGAGGCGGAGTCGCAGCGGGCGCTGCTGCAGTCGCTGCCCTCGTCCTCCTCGCCGTCCTCGCCGCCGTCCTCCTGCAGGCTGCAGCAGGTGCTGGAGGTGTGCCGCAGGGTGCCGTGCTGGGCACCCTCCCTTTGGTGGCAGTCCTGCTCGGGGAGGGAGGCGGCGCGGGTCAGGCCGGCGGGACACAGCCGGCGCTTGGAGGAGCCGCACAGAGCCTGCACAGGAAGCTGCCAGGGAGGGAGCTGCACCAATGGGAAGTGACACGCTATCAGCGTGTCGCCTGATAGGCTGGAGGCCCTGTTCATTGTCTCGGTTCAGGAGGCGGAGCCAGGGGCCATAGAAACATCTGGAACGAATGGGTGAGAGAGCATACAGTGGGATATTGCGACATGAATAGAATAAAAAGGGGATGGAAAAGAATACAATAGAACAATATGAGCATAACATAAACAAAAAAAAAAACTATGACCCGAACAGAATCAAGATAAAATTACGATAAAAATGATTAAATTACATTTTAAATAAATCGAATAGTTTCACAGTGGATCCACACATTAAAAAGGACAACCAGAGAGCGTCCACAGCCAAACAGCGTTGAATATTTCCTCCCGTGTCACGCTAACCCCATTCCTGCAGTCAGACCTCTGCTGTTTCAGCCTCCAGCCCTCTGCAGGACCACAGCGCCATGATTCACTCACCCGTCCTCTCCCCCCTCCAGCCCCCCCCTCCCCCGCCCCCCTTCCCCCCCAGCAGCCTGCCACAGCTAGTCAGACTCCAACTAGGCCAGCGAGACTGCAGAGATACAGGGCTAGGAACTACACCCTATTATGCGTACTGAGGACGGTGGTTCACGCAGACCTTTCTAAAACGTTAGGCCCCAAAATACTTTTCCGACACATTTGGAGGTCGAGGGGCCTCATCTGGCCGCCTTCCTGCGTACAGTCCTCCTGCTTCCTGCGTACAGTCCTCCTGCTTCCTGCGTACAGTCCTCCTGCTTCCTGCGTACAGTCCTCCTGCTTCCTGCGTACAGTCCTCCTGCTTCCTGCGTACAGTCCTCCTGCTTCCTGCGTACAGTCCTCCTGCTTCCTGCGTACAGTCCTCCTGCTTCCTGCGTACAGTCCTCCTGCTTCCTGCGTACAGTCCTCCTGCTTCCTGCGTACAGTCCTCCTGCTTCCTGCGTACAGTCCTCCTGCTTCCTGCGTACAGTCCTCCTGCTTCCTGCGTACAGTCCTCCTGCTTCTCTGGGTGTCTGTGAGCACAGATTTGTTCCGGGAGATTTGGAGAGGATGGGGTGATTTTTGCGCATCAAGTCCACTCATCTCCTGGGGAGCTTGGTGTGTGTGTGTGTGTGTGTGTGTCTGTGTGTGTGTGTGTGTGTCTGTGTGTGTGTGTGTGTCTGTGTCTGTGTATGTGTGTGTGTGTGCCTTCATGTTATTGGGGGATGGGTACAGGGCTTAAGACTTAAGGATAATATTGTTATTGTTGCTCTAAGGCAACAATAACAACAGACCAAGACTCCCCCATGACTCGTTTCAGTATGTTAAACCACTGATAAATAAACCTCAACCCAGAGTATTTCCATGTTAAGGACACACTACCACAAGTACTGCAAGTTTATAAAAGCAAACGTTCAGCTCGTTGTTTTGGTTGGATGGTTTGACTTGTGTTGGGGTAGTGCGTCAACCATCACCACACACACACACACACAGTCACAGACACACAAATACACACACACACACACACAGTTCACACCCCTCAAAACAGCTCCATCTGTCCATAATCTGTAAATAATCTCAATAGCATCTGCTGCAAGAGAGCAGGGAAAGGTTAGATAAATAACTGTAATCTATGCGAGAGGAACTGTCTGTATTTTCAAATCCAACTATCTCTTTACCATGGCAACAACGTCAAGGACCTGTAACATCTGCTAAAGCACTTCCAACACCTATGCTATGAATTCCTTCGGTCGCGTACAGTACCACAAGCTGAATCGCTGAAGATAGTCTGGCAGTTGGTCAGTATTTACCCTCAATATCCGAACACTCTTAACACTTTCATGTCACACTTGGCTGAATCGCGGAACACTTGGAAAACAGCTCCTTATTTTCAACCAGCGCTCAACTCCTCCGAGCCGATTGGCTGTTGAATAAGACAGCTGAGGTTTACACCAGGGGCCCGTTTCCCGTGGAAAGTGGGGCAGCATGACAGGGTGCTGAGCTGGATGACTAACCACTGCACTGCATACTTGATTTACCTCCTGCATCCATCGCGGTCCTGCTCTGCACAAACACACACACACACACACACACAACACACACACACACACAGGAGAGGACCCAGGCCTGTCTCATGTGATCCTCTTAGCTATTGCCCTCCTCATGTCTGTCAGATCGATGAGTCTCTCTCAGATGAGACCCGCTGTTGTTGTACAGTGACTGCCGGCCTGCCCTGAAAACCCAGTCGTAGCTGTACAAGAAACAGACGACTGGAATACAAAGTTAACCTTTAAGGGATGTTATTTGTTTTCGTGGATGTTTCTCTCTGTAATGAGTAGGATAGCTAGACTGAAGATTGTCACTTAGTGTCCCAGACTCGCTAAGCCTGACGTTTTATTCGGAAGGAAACTTCTTGTTATGAAAGAAGGTCAGTTTGAGGTTGAGATCCAAAGAAAATGAGATATCGTGAGAAGGCCTTTCCCAAAGACATAACGACAGTTGGAGTTTCACAAGATATCTGTAACAGTAGCCTCACTATTCCTAAAGGATTAGAAAAAGATGCTGACGCGTGTGCGCGCATGCACGCACACAAACAATTGTGAAACGTTGAAAAATAACTGCAATTTCATAAGAACAATAATAGTCATACTCTGAAAACCAACAGAGACATTTGCGGGAAACCAAATAAGCCCTTCTCTGAGGGTCCTGCAACCTATAGTGGGTTGGTCGGTCGAATCTTAATACAAGTTTATCCAAGGTTAACAGTAGTGACACTGCATTTTATCTTCACCTCCTTTGCGCTTTTCTCCAAACGAAAAGGTAAATCTCTAATTATAAACATCAGGATGCCGAATAAAAAATGCATTATCCTGCGGGAAGAGCTACCCTGCTGTTTGACGCCAAATAAATACAAACTATTCAGAGGTCACACTCTTTGACATTCGCAATTTAAAAGCTTGTATTGGGTTCAATATGTTTGTAACGGAAATATCCTACCTTCATCGGACGGTTCCTCTCCTCCGACGTTCCATGCGCCGCGCTTTAACAGCCCGGTGAAAACAGAAACCGGAGAAGTCAGCGGTTAGATCTGCGTCACGACGCTTCCACCCAATCAACGTTCTGAGCGCAAAGACTGTCGTTCGACGCTTTCACAACAACAGATCAACTAATCTCGAGACGGATAGAGTGCAAGAATTTGATATGATTTGATGAAAAAACCAACAACACTAATGATACAAAAAATAAGAAATGTTTATTTAGGTAGTTCATCCTCAAAACAGTACATAACCTACAATTAATTTGTGTCTGATCAAAACAAAATAAAACGATACAATTACACACGCAATGATAGTAATTATGAATTATTTGAAACTAGCGAAAAATCTAGGAATACAAATAATGATGTAAACGGATTAGTGCAAATCAAGTGTAAAATGATTGATAAACTAGACACATTTCTGACAAATTATTCCACCCTGAGAACCGAAAAGACACAACACACATCAGTGGAAGAAGCAAATTATTCGAGCTACAAATGATTGACGTAATAAGATTACTAAACATCCCTTCAAAGCGGTTGTGTCCTTCCCAATTAGCAAATCCTAACATTACGATAGCATTCGTAAAAACCCACAATACAAATCAACAAATCAAATCATTGTGATGTTTAACTATTCCTTGACAGGAAACGGTCACAGCTCATCGTTTTAACAGTTGCTAACACCTTAACATCCATTCAGCAGGATAAAACTGCTATCAAGCATTCATCTCACATGTGTCTGGGCATCCTGCGTTAGAAACACAGGCATAGAATCTCATGGCATCACCAGGAACCCAACTCTGTTTCAAAGTGTTTCTCAACAGAACCGTTGGTCCAAGTGAGGAGGTGTGGTGTCCACCTTGTCCTTCCCCTACCGGCCACTAGGGGCTCTGTGACTCCTCGGGCTCCTCGGTGATGGTGCGGTAGAGCTGAGGCTGATTCTGGGACAGCGGGGAGTCTGTCTGACTGAACAGCGCCGGCCGGCTCTTCAGAGGCCTCCGCAGCAGGAAGCGTCCGGAGGTCACCAGGTCACCGTAGCCCTTAGCGTGGGAGAAGGCGTAACCAGAGCGACGCGTGCTGATGCGGCGGGTGGGGATGCGGCGAGGGGGAGGAGCCGGCATCGCCTTGGCCTGCCTCACCTTGTACCTCACCTGGGGGTGGGGCGAGGGGGGAGAAGAGGGGGGACGGGAGAGGAGGAGAGTAACAAACAAAAAAACAGTTTGTTGTTGTATAATATATTTTTCTTAATATATATTTTTCTTTAATATCCACTTCCAATTTAATTCACGCCATGAATCCCTAAAGGAAATACAAGAAAGGCAAGTAAGGAATAAGCTGGCGAAAAAGAGAGAAATAAAAAGGTTTTGGTTGGAGACAACAAGCGAATGCTCTTTGAGCAGGGCTGATAATCCGCTTTAACAGCAATTCCCACAAGTCCCGCATCAGACCCAAACACAAGCTGCGACCACCACGAGAGCGCCCGACACAAATAGCAAAAAAACGGTGACTAAGTGTTGATGGCGAGCCTGACTCCCAATCACACCCCTTCCCTAAACACCTGCGGACACGGGCGGGGGATGGGGGGGAGAGGGGGGGGGGGAGGGGGGAGGGGGAAGGGGGCAGGGGGGGTGACAGCGTCTGGGCTCTCACCTTCTCGTTGACGGTGGGCCACAGCTGGAGTAGCAGGAAGCGGTACGCCACGACAGGAAGGACACACAGGATGGAGGTGAGGAAGATGTGAACCACACGTTGGGCTGGTTGAGGGAGTTCCTGGCCGTGCCTGGAGGATGAAGACACCACCGACTTACAGCTGCCCACTTAGGGGGGGGGAGGGGGGGGGAGGGAGGGAAGGAGGGGGGCAGGGGGGGCGGGGGGAGGGAAGGGGGGCGGGGGTGAGAGAAGGAGGGGGCAGGGGAGAGAAGGGGGGGCAGGGGGAGGGAATGGGGGGCGGGGGGAGGGAAGGGGGGAAGGGGGGAGGAAGGGGGGGGGTGAAGGGGGGCAGGGGGAGGGATGGGGGCGGGGGGAGGGAAGGGGGGAAGGGGGGAGGATGGAAAGGGGGGGGGAAGGGGGGGCGAGGGGGAGGGAATGGGGGCGGGGGGAGGGAAGGGGGTGAAGGGGGGGAGGGAAGGGGGGCGGGGGGAGGGAAGGGGGGGGGCAGGGGAGAGAAGGGGGGGGGCAGGACTCACCGATGAAGGGGAATGAGGACGTGAAGATGAGGAACATGCCGTTGCTGTACATGGTGAAGGTGACGGCGAAATACACAAGACAGACTGCCCACACGAAGAACTGGTTCACAGCCGTCCAGTAGTGGATATCAAGACACACCTTCAACACACAACAAACACACAGCTATCTTAGTCACTGGGGTAGTCTGTTTGTGTGTGCAGGGAGGGACACACAGTTTGTGTTCTCTGTCTACACGATGTGTCCACCACCTCCGCACCCATCAGAAGCTCGGACCCAGTGCCGTGGGTGGTCCCGGCCCTCCCCTCAACCTGGAAGTTGACGGCTATGAGCAGGCAGGTCTGAGCCAGCAGGGCGAAGGACTGGTAGTCCACGATGTCCTTGCCGTCGTCTCGGACCGTGTCGTCATGGCGGCGTAGGGGATGAAGAAGAGCACCAGGGAGCTGATGCAGCTGTGAGCAGCACGCAGCGGACGAACGCCTTCTTGCTGAAGTACTGGTTGAGCTGGCCGGGGAGTAGAGCTGGGGGTACTGCATGCTCCAGCGGTCGTTCACATCCTGGAGAGGAGGGGAAGAGAGAGAACGGGGAAAGGACGGGACGGACGGAGAGGAGAGACAGACAGGAGAGAAAGAGAGACAGAGAGACGACAGACGGAGGAGAAGCGGAGACGACAGACGGAGAGGAGAGAGAGAGAGACAAGTGAGGAGAGGAGAGAGGAGACAGAGGGAGAGAGAGACAGAAGACAGACAGACAGACAGACAGCACAGGCAGACAGGCAGCAGGGCAGACAGCAGCAGGACAGGCAGACAGACATGCAGCAGTCAAACAGAAGTTCCTGCAGGATCAGGGTTAGGTGTGTGTATGGTTACCTGGTCAAACAGGCTCAGTCCCAGGACAGGCAGGGCTGTGTACGCCAGGTTATACAGGGTGATGAACCATTCATCATACACGGTCTGCATTGGAAGACAAGATCGAAGAAGAAGGGGGTGTTAACCCACAGGGACTCCCCAGTCCCCCCTCCCCCTCCCTCCCCCTCCCCCCCCTCCCTCCATCCCCCCCTCCCTCCCGTGTCTCACCTGGGCAGAGAAGCCGCAGAAGAAGCCGTACCAGAAGTCGGAACGAAGGTGAAGGTGAAGTGTGCTTGTAGAAGAAAGTAGCTGAGGAACTTGCACATGCGGCAGGGGTAGGACGCAGCGGGCCAGTAGGCCACCAGCAGGGAGGAGCTGCAGGTAGCGGAACTGGGCGAAGGAGAAGTCAGCTGGACAGCACCCAGCCTGCATGCCCTCACTTGCCCGCTGATGCCCACGCCTGATGATGGGCGCTGGAGGGGAAAGCAGCGTGAAGGGACTGTGTGTGGTGTGTGTGAGTGGTGTGTGGGGGTGTGTGTGCCTGCTTGGTGACACCGGAGCAGTTTCCCCCCGGCTACCTTTGATCATGCTGACGTCGTTGGCCCCGTCTCCGATGGCAGAGGGTGACGGCCTGCTTGTACTTCTTCACCAGCTCCACCACCTGGGCTTCTGCAGGGGGGGTCACCCGGCAGCAGATCACCGCCTGGCACATGCAGGCCGTCCTCAGCACGCTCCATCTGCAGGCTCTTCTCCAGGGCGGTAGGCCTGAGCAGGGGAGGAGAGGGGAGGAGGGAGAAGAGAGGGGTGGAGAGGAGAGGGAGAGGGAGAGGGGAGGGAGGGGAGAGGAGAGGGGAAGGAGGAGGGGGGGATGGGAGAGGAGAGGAGGGGAATGGAAAGGAGAGGGGGGGAGGGAGAGGGGGAGGGGAAGGAGAGGAGAGGAGAGAAGGGAGGGGGAGGGGAGGGGGAGAGGGAGGAGAGGAGGGGAGGGGAGGGGGGGAGGGGAGGGAGGGGAGGGGAGAGGAGGGAGGAGGGAGAGGA
>CM042865.1:11792980-11797980 GCA_023658055.1 Thaleichthys pacificus
GCCTTCCTCACAGAGATGGGGTGATTATTGTAAGGCCAGTCATCATAAGGGTGACAAGCTGCAGGGGTGATCCGGACCGGATGAGGAGGGGAGGAGAGAGGACAGGAGAGAAGGAGATAAGATGAAGATGTCGAGAGAGAGAAGGGAGAGCGGGGTGGAGGACGGACGGACGGACGAGACAGACAGAGCGCCAGAAAGACAGATGTCAGACGAAGCAAGGCACGCGGGCAGGGCTGTCTGTGCAGACAGGCGGAACGCTGTAAGACAGGAGAGTGAGAGAAAGAGAGAGGGAGATGAGAAGGAATTAGTAGAGAGAGCAGATGGCAGGATGGTGTACGGAAGAGAGAGAGAGAGATAGAGAGAGACAGACAACAGACAGTACACCGAGGCAGACTACAGACAGAGAGCCAGACGAGCAACAACAGGACAGACGAGACATGCAGCATCAAACAGACGTTCACTGCAGGGATCATGTTAGGTAGGTGTGGTATGGTTACACTGGTCAATACCAGCTCGTCCTCGACAGCACCACGGCTGTCGTGGTCAACGCCTAGGTGTTTAAAATCCAGGGTGAGAACAGGCACCCCCATTGCAATACAAGAGACGTACTACGGTCATGCATCTGAGTGACTCACAAGACCAAGACATTTGCGAGACAGGAGTGGCAGTTGGGTGGCACTTAACACACCACCACAGAGGACTACACCCAGCTCCCCCCACCTCCCTCCACCACACTCCCCCCCTCCACCAACTACCACAAACCTCACCTCCAACTCACCCTCGCCTCCCCTCCCACCATTGTCCGCGTGTGGTCACCCCCACTCCCGTCCTGGGCGCACCCCTCAGCTTGCCCTCCGAAGTAGTCCCGTGCCCTCCCGACCCTCCCCTCCCCCTCCCTCCTCCCTCCCCACCCCCCCCTCCTCACTCCCTCCCTCCCCTCCCCCCTCCTCCCTCCCCTCCCTCCGTGTCTCACCTGGGCTGAGAAGCCGCAGAAGAAGCCGAACAGAAGTGGACGAAGGTGAAGGTGAAGTTCTTGTAGAAGAAGTAGCTGAGGAACTTGCACATGCGCAGGTAGGACCAGCGTCCAGTGCACCAGCAGGAGGCGCTGCAGGTAGCGGAACTGGGCGAAGGAGAAGTCGCTGGACAGCACCGCCTGCATGCCCTCCTGCCCGCTGATGCCCACGCCGATGTGGGCGGCTGGAGGGGAAACAGCGTGAGGGACTGTGTGTGTGTGTGTGGGTGTGTGTGGGGGTGTGTGTGTGCCCGCTGGTGACACGCGGAGCAGTTTCCCCCGGCTACCTTTGATCATGCTGACGTCGTTGGCCCCGTCTCCGATGGCGAGGGTGACGGCCTGCTTGTACTTCTTCACCAGCTCCACCACCTGGGCCTTCTGCAGGGGGGTCACCCGGCAGCAGATCACCGCCTGGCACATGCAGGCCGTCCTCAGCAGCTCCATCTGCAGGCTCTTCTCCAGGGCGTAGGCCTGAGCAGGGGAGGAGAGGGGAGGAGGAGAAGAGAGGGGTGGAGAGGAGAGGAAGGAGAGGGGAGGAGGGGAGGAGGAGAGGGAAGGAGAGGGGGGGATGGAGGAGGAGAGGAGGGGATGGGAAAGGAGAGGGGGGAGAGTAGAGGGGAGGGGAGAGGAGAGGAGAGGAGAGGAGAGGAAGGGGAGGGGAGGGGAGGGGAGGAGGAAGGAGAGGAGGGGAGGGGAGGGGAGAGGGGAGAGGGGAGGAGGGGAGAGATAATAGAAAAGTAAAGTAAAATCAAAAGGAAAGGAAGAGCAGATGGAAAGATATAAAAGGGTTGTTGATCCTCCTTCTCACATTTGTTTTCAAGATGAAACCAAATTCAGATAAAACAGATGAAAACAGCTCCTTCCGAGGGAGTCGACGGTGAGCGCCGTCTCACCAGACTGTGTCCGTTGATCACCAGGCCGTAATCTCCATCCACCTCGTCGTCCTCCACCGTGGTCCTCTTCCGAACACCAAACAGCCCTGCCCGGCCTGTGTTGATACTGGGCTCCTCCGGCCCCTCTGGACACATCCTCCTCCGGGCGCTCCTGAGGGGGCAGAGGTGTGTGACCGTGTGTGTGTGTGTCTCCGTGTGTGTGTGTGTGTGTGGTGAGGACGTATCCACTCACTGCAGCTCCTGCTTGACTTCCTCGGCCGTGTTGGCCGCGACCACGAACACCTCCTTCATCTCCTCCCTCAGCATGTTGCAGGAGTACCCGATGTTCTCCGCCGTCTCTGCGCTCAAGACCAGGAAAGGTGACGCCACAGACAACAGACAACACACCGTGACAGCGTGTGTGTGTGTGTGTGTGTGTTACCCACCCTGCTTATCTCCAGTCAGCACCCAGATCTTGATGTCTGCTTTCGCCAGCTGCTCAATCGTCTGTGGTACACCGTCCTGTAACTTGTCTTCTACTGCAGTGGCTCCTAAAAGCTACACACACACACACACACACACAGTTAAACACTAGACGGAATCAGCTACGTTTCCAAAACACTTCCTGTAGGTCACTTCCTGTTCCCCGGCAGGGGAACACCTCACCAGCAGGTCCTTCTCGATCTCCTCGTAGAGGAGGTCCAGCTTCTCCTCTCTCTGGTCCATGGCGACGCTGGCCTCATGGTGGCGTCTGCTCCACTCCTTCATGTAAACACTGTCGAGGTCCTTATAGGCCAGCACCAGTGTACGCAAGCCCTCCCCCGCATACTCCTGCAGACACACAATCAGGATTCAAACACACAAACAGGATTCAAACACACAATCGGGATTCAAACACACAATCGGGATTCAAACACACAATCGGGATTCAAACACAACCGGGATTCAAACACACAGTCAGGATTCAAAGACACAATCAGGATTCAAACACACAATCAGCATTCAAACACACAGGATTCAAACACACAATCAGGATTCAAACACACAGGATTCAAACACACAATCAGGATTCAAACACACAATCAGGATTCAAACAAACAATCAGGATTCAAACACATGTACACACCCTTTGTTTTTACCTTTTTTAATAATATTATTTGTTTTCCTTTTTTTAATCTGTATTTATACTTCATAATATTATTTGTTTTCCTTTTTTACCTTTATTTCTATCGACAGACACAGCGTCAGAGAGGCTGCAGACTCACATTGAGGTGGCCGGTGGTGATCTCCATCAGCTTGTTGCAGGAGGGGTGGAGCCTCTCGTAGATGATGGTGTCGGCCCCCTTGCAGAACAGGGTGAGCTTCCCCTCAGGGCTGCGGACTGGAGCCGTCAGGATCAGGGGAAACACACGGTCACAGGACAGACACAGGGATTGAAAATATGAAAACATTTAGCTCTCATTGAATAGACACGATATCTAAAAGATGATAACTTCATCTCTTCAGATCTCACAAAAAAGATCAAATAAATATCATAATTTTTTATGAATATGTAAAAATATATATTTGACATGGCTGTCTGGAATAATTGTTCATGCTGTGCTCTGATTCAGTTTTCATCTTGTGAGGTTGTTTTGTCAGTTGAGAGCTGGCTGTGCTGACCAATGACAGACATCCTCTTGCGGACGTTGTTGAAGTCCAGCACGGCCAGCAGCTCGTAGGTGACCTCGGAGCCCATCTCCATCGCCACGATCGTCTCCGGCGTTCGGGAACGGAACACGAAGCCGAAGTTCCTGGCCGCCGTGACCAGAGCCCCCTCGTCTGGAGACTGGGCCTGGTAGAACAGCTCTCCTGGAGGAGGAGAGGAGGAGGAGGAGAGGGGGAGAGGAGGAGAGGGGGAGAGGAGGAGGAGGAGGAGAGGAGAGGGGGAGAGGGGGAGAGGAGGAGGAGGAGAGGGGGAGAGGAGGAGAGGGGGAGAGAGGAGAGAGGGAGAGGAGAGGAGAGGAGGAGGAGAAGAGAGGAGGAGGAGGAGGGGAGGAGGAGGAGAGAGGGAGAGGAGAGGGGGAGAGGAGAGGAGAGGAGGAGGAGGGGGAGAGGAGGAGAGGAGAGGGGGAGGAGGAGAGAGGGAGAGGAGGAGAGGGGGAGAGGAGGAGGAGGAGAAGAGAGGAGGAGGAGGAGGGGAGGAGGAGGAGAGAGGGAGAGGAGAGGGGGAGAGGAGGAGGAGGAGAGGAGAGGGGGAGGAGAAGAAGAAGATCAGAATCTCTCCTCAGACCAACCCCTCTCCCCTCTCCCCTCTCCCCTCTCCCCTCTTCCCTCTCCCCTCTCCCCTCTCCCCGCTCCCTCCCAACCCAGAACTCCTCCTCCGGGTCCCCTGACTCTCACCCTCCTTCTTCTCCTCGGCCATGACGGTGTGGCAGAGCGCCAGCAGGCGGAAGAAGACCTGGGCCTCAGGAGAGCCCCTCCCTCACAGCCTCCACCAGGCTGTGGTCGTGGAAGTGGAACTTGGGGTCGGCCAGCTTGTTCCAGGAGAAGTCCACTCTCTCTGTCTTCTACAGGGGGGGGGGGGGGGAGAGGATTATGAGATCATCTAGTTTTTTTCTCTCGAATTTTACACCCAGTTGGACTTTGGACTTGAACCATCTCCTAGACCCAGTCTTTCACAATGAACACACCGTCTCTTAACGCACTCACCTCAGTGATCTCCACTCTCTGTCCAGCGAAGTCAAACAGCTCTCCTGAAAACCAGGAGATTTTTTATAAAATGTGTGTGTGTGTGTGTGTGTGTGTGTGGGGGGGGGGGGTTCAAACACACAATGATACTCCCTTGGTTCTTACGTACAGGACACAAGTGTGTGTGTTGCGCTGACACGATGAGCACTGTGTGAGTGTGTGTGTGTGTGCACTGTGTGTGTGTGTGCTGAGCCTCACCGAAAGATCTTCCGTTGATGGAGCACTTGTTGAAGGTCATGATGTTCTGGGTGAGCGTGCCGGTCTTGTCTGAGAAGATGTACTTGATCTGTCCCAGCTCCTCGTTCAGCGTGGTGGTCCTCGCCTCCGCAGGGGTGTCACTCTTGGGGTAATACATCTTCCTGTCCCAGTTGATGTAGAAGCTGTTC